>PPOJ03000017.1:0-155458 GCA_003708845.3 Sungouiozyma intestinalis | reverse complement strand
CTCACGAAAATAACGGTTTACCTCATGAAATAGCCGCTCACCGGGGAGTATACCGACTTGCCCACACTGTGTGACAAGTGTTTTTATATAGCTAAAATAAAAATTTGAACTTTGTAACGTAACGTATCCTTTATAATATTCAAATGTTATACATTGTATATAATCGTTTCTATAATCTTGAGTTTTTAAAAGAGATATCAGCCTAAAAGCAAAATATAGTTTCCACCCTTCGACTCGGGAAGCTACATTGGCTAGTAGGATTATATCATAATCTCTTGAAATGTATCAGGATCGCTCCAAGCGTTGATTAAATTTAATCTTGCTTGGCGTTGATGCTAGCAGTCAACTTAGCTTGAGCAACCAAGTTGGATGGAGCAGACATGACTGGCAACATAACTTCGATCAATCTGATTCTAGAGTTCTTGTTGAAGTCCTTGTCTTGGGTCAATTTGTCCCATTCACCGGTGGTAGCGACTCTGTGGTTTTCGTAGTCCTTGGCACCGAAGGTTTCCAACAATTTCAAGTGTTGCCAGTTTTGGATGTCGTTGTATTGAGCGGTTTCACCGTGAATCAATCTTTCAATGGTGTAACCGTCGTTGTTCAAGACGAACAAGTATGGCTTCAAGTTCCATCTGATCAAAGTGGAGATTTCTTGAACAGTCAATTGTAGAGAACCGTCACCAATGAATAAGATGACTCTCTTCTTAGGGTCAATTTCTTCAGCGGCGAAAGCAGCACCCAAGACGGCACCACCGGTGAAACCGATAGAACCCCATAAGACTTGAGAGATACCGACGGAGTTGTTTGGGAAAGTAGATTGGTTGATACCGAAAGCGGAGGTACCGGTTTCGGTGATGATGATATCACCTTCCTTGAAGAACTTGGAGACTTGGTTCCACATCCATTCTTGTTCCAATGGGGTGGATGGGTCGCAGGCTGGGTTGGCTGGCAACTTAGCTGGGACTGGGACTGGCTTGTAACCCTTAGCGGCTTCACCGATCTTGGTCAAAAGTTTTTGCAAAACGAATTTCATTTGGACACCTGGGAAAGTGGCGTTTCTGATCTTGATGTAGTCAGAGTGGAATTCGACAATGTTCTTGGTCTTGTAAGAGTAAGAGAAAGAACCAGTGTTGAAATCGGACAACAAAGCACCGACGGAAAGAATCAAATCAGCAGATTCGACAGCGTCTTTGACGTTTTGTTGAGACAAAGTACCAACGTAGATACCACCGAATCTTGGGTGGCTTTCGTCGATGGTACCCTTACCCATTGGGGTAACGAAGGCTGGGAATTGAGTGACGTCGATCAACTTCTTGGTTTCACCCTTGACGTCGTGTCTAGCAGCACAGGCATCGGAAAGGATGACTGGGTTCTTGGCGGCCTTGACCATGTCCAAAACAGCTTCGATGACTTCAGCTTCAGCTTCAGCATCGTTAGCCTTCAAGGACAAGTCAATTGGGGTTTCCAACAAAGAAGCTGGGACCTTCAAGTCGACCAAGTTAGCTGGTAGACCCAAGTAGACTGGTCTTTGGGTGACGTAGGTGGTTCTGATACAACGGTCAATCTCAGCTGGGGCAGCAGCGATGTCGGTGATCATAGCAGTGGTTTCAGAGATGTTGGCAGACATTCTGTGGAAGACGGTGAAGTCACCGTTACCCAAGGTGTGGTGCAACAACAATTGCTTAGCTTGGGAAGAGATGGATGGGACACCGACGACGTGTAGGACACCGACGTGTTCAGCGTAAGAACCGGCAATACCGTTCAAAGCAGACAATTCACCGACACCGAAGGTGGTGATCAAACAGGACATACCCTTGATTCTGGCGTAACCATCGGCAGCGTAAGAAGCGTTCAATTCGTTGGCGTTACCAGCCCATCTCATACCTGGGACTTCGTAGATCTTGTCCAAAAGGGACAAGTTGAAGTCACCTGGCAAACCGAAGATGGTTTTGACATCGACTTGGTTCAATCTTTCGAAAAGATAACGACCTAAAGTAATTTCAGACATTGTATATTTTGATGTTCTGTGAATATATGAATATATCTGGTTTTCTTTAGAAGGAAGAGAATAGAATTGAAGAAAAGATTTGAACTTCGATTTAGTAAATTACAAGAACCAACAAGGCTATTTATACTTTCAATCCATGTCCTTTTTTTTCCATTTGGTGACAACTGTAGTTTCAAATGTACTAACCCATAGACATACAGATTAGCTAACCACCGGGTATACAGTGTGAAAAATTTTCATCTCATCGATCCCACTTTTGAGTGATTTGAATATTCAGTTGCATTGATTTGAATATTCAAATTCTGTGTGCGTCGAGCAGATTACGAAACTGAAAACAAAAAAAAGAAAATTTGAGTTTGAAAGCGTCGATGCGCGATAAAATCTGCGGTCAGAGGTTTGTCCTGATCGCGTAATCAGCCTTATTTCCGTGGATGGTGACGTTATGTAATTGCATATGCGTTTAGAGGTGAGAGGTAGCTGGTATGGTGCATGGGTTTATGTGGTTTCTGGAAGTTTGTGTCAAACCCGTGCGCGCGTGCTCTGAATCGCGGCCGTTAGCCCTGACTTAGGGCCGCATGCCCTAAGTCAGGATGTACGAGCGTGTTGGTACGAGAAGGAGTCAAAGTGTATCTTACTATCGTTCTTGCTTCCGTTGCTGGGGGGACCCCGGTCGTGCTTTGCCTATTGTACGCTATAGATGTAGCTAGGTATATATGGTCTACGTAGTGCGTGAATTGCGTGCCCGCATGCGGTCGATACGCTCCTTCAATACCCGGGTGACTTCGGCGGCACGGCGCCAGTTCTCTTCTGATGCCGCTGAGGTCGGAGTGTTCAAGGACAATTCGTCTAATTGAGTCTGTACACGCTGTTGTGCTGCTTGTGTCTCTGGTATGGGGCTTGTGGTGCGTGGTTCTATTGGGAGGCTCTGTGGTTTGACCACTGGCTTTTCCCTCAAGGATACATTCTCTGCTCTGAGTGCCGAGTTTTCTTCTTTACAAAGCCGCAGTTCTCGTTGTATCGATGCATGAGCCTGTTTCAATTGTTGCAATTCCTCTTGTAACGCTTGCTTCTGTTCCTTGAGTAACCTTACGTTCTCATCTTCTTGTTTCAATTGTTTCGGTTGTCTTGCGGGTTCTAGCCTCTGCGGTGGAGACATGGGCAGCGCTCGTTTGTTGGGCCTCACGTTGTGTGGTTCCAGTTTCAATGCCGGTTCTCGAGGTGTTGCCACGGGTAACGGTGTTCTTGACACGGGTTGTTTCGGTAGTGGTACACTCTGTGCTGGTACACTTGGCACTGGTGTACCGTGCGTGCCAGCCTTCGGTACGGACAACCGTTTCCGCTTGATTGGATCCAACCGCTCTAGCAAGTCAGAGACCAAATGCACGTCGTATTGCATCAAGGCACTGACACATTCGAACCCTTGGTCCCGCACCTGCGGGTTTGTATCGTTTACAGTACGGAATAGTACTTCGTTCAATTCGTCACGGTGGTTTTTAAGGACTTTCCCCTGGGAGTCGTCCCGCTCCAGTTGTAACAACGGTGTCACAATTGCATGCAATAGTCGAGCAGATTCACTACGAACTTGTGGGATTCTGTGCGACAGTTGTTTCAAAAGCGAAACAAGCAACTCTTCATCGGCGATGGAGAATGGATCGCACACTTGTGAATATATGAGTTGTAAAACGTCTCTCACTGCGTCCAGCACCACGTTTTTCTTTTCCTTTAACCGTTCTAACAAAGGCTCTACCACGAGCACCACGTAGCTTTTGTTCACATGAACCAATTTCTTAAAGAGATCCTTAAGACATTCTGCGATCAGTTGTACTACTTGTACGTTTGCATCTTTACTCAACAGTTCGGACATGGGAGAAATCACACTGCTTAGATCCTCGCGTTCGTCCACCCTTTTCAAGCGAGTCAACGATTTTTGTAATTCCAGCAACGTTTCGACTCTCTCCTTCCAATTGGAGCTCTTGGCATGGGTCATGAACAATTCAGGTAAATCCTTTAACAGGGACTCTCGTGGTAAGAAATCCAGTTTGTTTGCCGGCACTGTGGGCTTCTTCTTACTTGGAGCCACGTCCCGAACCTGGACGTCAACCTCTGTTGGGGACTCGGTCTCTAAAGTGGCTGGTTGTTGCCATACAAAGGGTACGGGGTCGTATTTCTCTAGGACGATCCCCTTTTGTAAATCCTTCTGTTGGATAGGTTTCAACTCGGAGACAATGAGCTCGCCTATAAGGTCACGATTCAAGTTCCATAACGTCTGGATCAACAGCAACGCTTTAGCCCTGACTGTCTTATCTGCATGACCGCTTAGTTTCAATAACTGATCCTTGACTTGAGTTTCCAAGAAAAACCCCAATAAATCATCGTTTTGTTCTTGGAAATTGTCAATCAACACCGTCAGACAGTGTAAACTTTGTGATAACAATCTGGGCAGTTTCTTCGATAGTAGCCCCACGATGGCGCGGCACGAAGGCGTCACGCTCTTGTCCATACTTGTCAAAAGCATCATTGCTTCTAAACTCTTGGACCTCGTCAGAGGTCTCGCCGAGGCAACACCTTTCTCGACTAAAGACGGCGCCCACCTTTCGATCCGGTCGCCCAGATCATCAGCTTTCGCGTTCACTTTCTCCTTGACTAACGTCGCAAAACTCACAATCGCTTGCTCGTGCGCCACCACGTTCGGTTCCGTGAGCAGTTGATCGTACCACGTCTCCTCTTGCCAGAACCTCGCTATTGTCGTAGTGTCATTACGCTCGAATTTGGAGATCAATTCAGCGTATCCATCGGACCTAGCTTTCCAGTTTTTCGATTTCAAACGGTCCTCTAAAGGCCATCCAGTAAAATCTGTCTCGTCGCTCATGTTACGCTAGCGTCGTGAGAGCGAGATCTGCCCTCTTAAAGCAAACCTTTGTGTAGGGCAAAAGGGAATATAGATTTGTTTGTAAATCCGAAATGTCAACAACGGAACCGTTTCAGTAGAACGGCATCACGTGGCAACGCCTTTGCTCTCTCTCTATCCGCTTTGTGAGACTTCCCATGGGAGGCCTTAAAGCAACGTCCATCGCAGTTCGGGTGAGACCGCTCTTCGCAGTAGGGTAGAACTTCCTCTCGCCTCTCTCTTCTTATGGACAAGCTTGCGATGGATTGGCTTACTAGGTTGCGCGACGGCGCGGACGTCGAAGCGATGTGTGAATTGAGCCGTGACTTCTTCCATCGCCAATGGTGTGTCGGGACCGGCGGTGCACTAGCGCTGCGCGACCACGACGTCTGCTTCGTCACTCCGTCCGGGGTGGAGAAGGAGAAGTTGAAAGGTGAAGATATGTGTGTCTTACGGTTGAAAGACCACTCTGTCGCTTACACGCAGTTGCAATTGAAGCCGAGCGATTGCACGCCGTTGTTCCTAGCCATCTTCGACCGGTGGCCGCAAATGAAGCAGATGTGTGTCATCCACACGCACTCGCCAAACGCCGTGCTGATCAGCCAGTTGTACTGCGACACGTTCACAATCACTGGCATCGAGCAAATGAAGGCGTTGCCCAACGTGTCAGTGGACAGTGAGACGCAACTAACGATCCACGACACGTTGGAAGTGGCCATAGTCCCTAACGAGCTGCATGAGAGGCTGTTGCTGCCGGCATTGACACGGGTTCTTGACTCGAAACAACCTCCCGTGGCAATACTGGTACGCGGCCACGGACTTTTTGTGTGGGGGGCCACGCTAAAGAGGGCCAAGATATATAACGAGTCACTGGACTACCTGTTTGGAATCGCATTGTTGCAAAAACAGTACCAGTGTCCTGTGTAGTTAATCAACCTTGCGTTGCCTTATAGACTCTTTCCCATACGAGGTGGTCGTCCGCGGGGATCCGTGTGGTAGCGACGTCGTTGACCTCCACGGGCGAGTCCGCAACGTCGGACTCGTCCATCCCGCACCAGACGACCTCGCTGCCTCGCAACATCTGCCACGACCCGTCCGGGAAAGCAAGCACCAGATTCGTCCTGTGGTCGAACCCGACCAGGACAGCGCGCAGCGTCCTGCCAGCAGTGGTCAGCAACAGCACGGGGCGGTTCAAATAATCCTTCAACAACGGCGACATGGCGGATCTTGCTCTACCGTTGGCTACGTTTTCGCCCATATGGCGTAGTGGCAATGGCGTATAATTCGTTACTATTAACTTATACATACAATTTTACAAATGACGAGCTCGAGCCACACACTGACACACACACACACACACACACACACACACGATGAGCGACGTTTCTACCGAGGTGTCCGATTCAGAAGAGTTGTCACAGGACCTATCACAGGACTTGTCGGACAAAGCGGGCAAGGAGCTTATGGAATGGGCGGCTCGCCTCGAATTGGAGACTGCCGACTTACGCGCCAAGAGCGGTGCCGTGATCGAGCTCTTGACCAGCAAGTCGCACGAACTGGACCGGTGTCTAGAGAAGCTGGCCACCTACGACGAGACCCGGTTCGCCGATTTAAGAAGTGAGTAAAGAGATCCACCTTCCCACCACGGACAAACAACAGTATACTAACCGCTTTAGACGAGTTGATCGCCGAGTCCCACCGCCAAAGGGAGCTGCACGCCGAGCACGTGCGCGCGCAGCTCGACGCCCGGGAGACCGTGCACAGCGGGATGTTGCACAACGTGAGCGAGCAACTGGAGAACGTGACCGCGCTGTTGCACAGTGTGGTACGAGAGCAAGCTGAGCAAGCTGCGCTGATGGCGCAGTTGGGGGTCTCGTGCCGTTGGGAGGCTCGTCCCGGGTGCGAGCGATGCGGTCAGTGTCCTGGTGATGCCACGGCGGGTCCCATCGCTGTCACTAACCATGCGACTAAACCCCCCGACGTGGGGAACTCCGAACCTCGCACACGTACGTCGCGCACCGCGCGCACTGCGCGCACAATCATCCCGTGGGAAGAGATCGAGGATCCGTTATCGTCCGAGCTTTAAGTATATAAAGCGAAGGGCCCTTGGGCTCCGCGCGTAGGCCATGTTAACGGCCCCACGCACGCGCAATCGCTATGAACATTGCTAGGACGTTTCAACTGACCCGCTTATCCGCGACGAGCTTCCGGACCGCGCACGCGCCTGCGGCGCCGCTCGGTGGCCGCGGGACCTTTGGCGGCACGTTGGTCGCGCAGGCGTTGATCGCTGCGACGGAGACGGTGCCGCCGAGGTTTGAACCCGCGAGTCTGCACGGCTTCTTTGTGTCCAGCGGCCACCCGGAACGGATGATCACGTACGAGGTCATGACGTTGCGTGAGGGGAGGAATTTCGTGCACAAGGAAGTGAAGGCGTGGCAGACCGGGGCGTTAGTGTATTGCTCCACGATCCTGTTTGCCCGGTGTGCCGGGGCAACTGCCGGGGCGACTGCTGGGGCAACTGCCGGGGCGACTGCTGGGGCAAGTTCCGGGGCAACCGCCGATGCAACCGCCGAGACTCGCGGAAAGCTGCCGTTAAATAAACTCAAGAAGTCCCCCGCCTCGGCCGCTTCCTCGGCCGAGGCAGCGGCTGCTGACTCGCACGTCCCCGCGGCCCAACTGCTACAGACGCACCTCGACGACCCAGAGTTCCTCCAACTCTACCCGACAGGCACGAAACACTCGCACGAATACTGGCAACAGATCATTGCAAGCCTGGCAGACGGCGAGTTGCAATACCGGCTGCCCAGAGACTACTTCGACGCCGAGAAGGACCACGACACGTTGGAATACTACGTGAGGGTCCGACCACAACCCGCCATCGGGGTCCCACCCCGCGTCGCCGCGTACGCGCTGCTGGCATACCTCTCGGACTCGTACTTCCTCCTGTCGCTGCCGTACTTCCACACCGTGCCAATGTTCTCACACAAGTTCAGCGTCTCGCTCGACCACCAGATCTACTTCCACGGCTGTCCCGCCCAGTTGCTCGAGGGCCAGTGGCTCCTGTTCCACGCCACGAACCCTAGGTCCCAGAACGACCGGCACGTGATGCAGTCGGAGTACTACGGCCCCCGTGGTGAAATAGTGGCCAGCGTCTCTCAGGAAGGGCTTGTCACTTACGGCACCGGGTCCCAGGCCAAGCTGTGATCGGCAATGTCCTCGACGGAGATGTATGACAACGGATTGCCCAAACCGTGGGCTGTGCGGTACAGCAAGAGCAAGAAACGCGAGTACTTCTACAATTGCGACACCCACGTCTCGCAATGGGACGCTCCGGAGGGAACAGACCAAGAGACCTTGAATCGGCACCTGAGCGAGCACCCGGTCCGTGTCCGCTGCCTGCACATCTTGATCAAGCACGAGGGCTCCCGGAGACCCGCCTCGCATAGAGCAGAGAAGATTACGCTCTCAAAGCAAGAGGCCATCGACGAGTTGAACACCTTGCTGACAAGGCTCGACAGCGACAAGAAGAGCTCGTTTGAGACCTTGGCCAAGGAACGCTCAGACTGTTCTTCGTACAAGCGCGGCGGCGATCTTGGCTACTTCGGTAGGAAAGAGATGCAACCTTCGTTCGAGCGGGTCGCTTTCGAGCTGCCCGTTGGGGCCGTCAGCGGCATCGTCGAGACAGAGAGCGGTGTGCACTTGATCAAGAGGATCGCATAGACTGGCAGCGGGTTCTCGGCCACCCCCACCACCACCACCACCCCGGCGAGCGGCCCAACCGTACCGTCCTACCTATGTAAGGCAAATGTATATCACTATTTAAAACTTGTTAATCTTGTGCTCGACGCAAAAGACCCCCATACGAGCAAGTTCCGGGACAAAGCTCCACACGGCAAGCAAGTACGCGGCAAATGAGCGACAGATTGAAGAGGTACTCCCTGAAGAAGAGGTTGTCCGGGTCCATGACGAACCTGTTCAAACGGAAACGCGGTTCGGACACCGATACGGACAGTTCGCACTCTACCACGAAGAGACGCAGACTCTCGTCGACAAAGGACAGACACCGCGAGTCGCTACCTAAGGGTAAAAATGGGTCCAATGCCTCAGAGGCAGCCTCAGAGGCGGCCTCCGAGGCGGCCTCCGAGGCCGCTGAGTTGCAATTACGGAGAGCCGAGGCTCAAAGGGCTGAGACTAGGAAGCTTGAAGCTCAAAAACTTGAGGACGAATTGGACGCTCAGTTGCCCGAAGAGCTTAGAAAGTATAGACCTCGTGGGTTCTCGTTGAACGTGCCTCCCAAGGACAGACCTATCCGGATCTACGCGGACGGAGTGTTTGATTTGTTCCATTTGGGACACATGAAGCAATTGGAACAATGTAAGAAGTCCTTTGAGAACGTGACGCTGATCTGCGGTGTCCCCAGCGACACGGTAACGCACAAGCTGAAGGGTCTCACTGTGTTGACGGACAAACAGCGTTGTGAAACGTTGATGCATTGCAAGTGGGTCGACGAAGTGATCCCCGACGCTCCTTGGTGCGTGACCCCGGAGTTCTTGCAAGAGCACGACATCGACTACGTGGCCCACGACGACATTCCGTACGTCTCTGCAGACAGTGACGATATCTACCAGCCAATAAAAAAGATGGGCAAGTTTCTAACCACGCAGAGGACCAACGGGATCTCCACGAGCGATATCATCACCAAGGTGATCAGAGACTATGACAAGTATCTGATGCGGAACTTCGCCAGGGGTGCCACCAGGCAAGAATTGAACGTCTCGTGGTTAAAGAAGAACGAGCTCGAGTTCAAGAAGCATATCACCGACTTCAGATCGTACTTCAAGAAAAACCAAGAACTGCTGAACCACCACTCCAGAGACTTGTACTTCGAAGTCAGAGAGATCCTGCTGAAGAAGACGTTGGGGAACAGTCTGTACACGAAGTTGCTCGGGATGGACAACTTCTTGCCCTCGCAAAGCGGCAGCAACTCAGAGGGCAATTCCGACGACGACGCAGAGCAGGACATGTTGAGAGACATGGCAAAGAAGAGACGCCGGTTGATAAGGGAGAGATCGCCTGCGACAGAGTTTGCACAGAGGTACACGGGAGAAAGGCCCGCTTCGAGGGAAGACACTCCAATGTCCCGCGAGCAGTCTCGCGACGGGAGCGCAAGCTCCTGAGTGCAAGGGACAGTGCTCGACAAGAGCTCTTGAGCGGAGGACCCCGCGCAAACCCATGCTCCACCCCACCACAACTCACGCCCCATATGTACCCTATACAGACAACACAGGCCCAGCAACGGCTTGGACCCTGGCTCCCGGCACCGTGGAGGGACCCCGTCACGTGTTTTTCTTGCCCATTGTTTTGGCGATGAAATAAAAACAAACAAACACGGCCATCCACTTGTTACACATCGATTTGTGGTGTGTGTTCGTTGTTGATCGTTTTTAGAAAGGTGTGTGGCCGTCTGCTTGTAGCCGGTGCTGTTAAGGGTGACTATGAGGCTAAGAAGAAATACTGGTGCGTCTCGTGCTGGAACTTTACGGTCGAATCCGACAACAAGTTCTTATGATTCACAAGTTGATCATAACTCTTTGGACTCGATGGAGATCGAGTTCAACGAGAACTGTGTGCACGACCCTTCGGAAGTGTTTGGGAACCAGATTAAAAACGATGTGATGGCGTACGGACCAATGTCTGCTGCGTCGTTGCAATCATCTGATTCCGATGACAGTGACGGGGAAGGCGATGAGGACTTCAAGAGCGACACCAGCGGGTCAAACCAGGGGAAAGAGACTGCTCCCAACCCTCATACTTACTACGGGGCCAATAAAGTGCAGAAGATTGGTATGGTTATCGATGAGGAGAAAGGTAATTTCCACGAGCATAGTGAGAAAGCTGAGTCCTCGACGCCTCTCAAGAAGCATGGTTCCTCGACCTCCGGGCCGGCAGACGCTCCCGAGTTGGAGAAGGTGCAGACGAGTTATTTCTCGCCAAAACTTCAGGATAAGAGAAGGAAAGTGATGAACAAGTTTCTCTTCACTAATTTCATGCTTGGAGCGTTCATGATCTCCGTGCTGTCGATTCTTTGGGGTGCGCTTTATAAGATCCCCAGCCACATGCATCAGACTCATGGGATGATTGTTATCCAGGAGGACCGGCAAGGTTACGATACGAAGACGGATGTGGGGACCATTTCACCGTTTGCATGGGAAACAATCCCACCTTTGGCACAGAAGAATCCCGTATCCTGGAGTCTTTACTCTGCAGAGGAGTTTGCGTTCAAATACAATCTATCGTCTGCAAACGGAGACCTTATTGACGAACAGATCAATAAAGTTGTGTTTGAAGAGAAGACATGGATGATTTTAAACGTTAAACCAGGTTATCAAAAGGCCCTATATGAGTCTCTGACTGTTGAGGGACAGAAACCTTTCAATGCATCGGTTTATTTCCAAGGTGTCTATGAGACCGGGCGTGATCCAACAAATTTTAAGGCCTCCATTTTCCCGTATATGCAACAATTGGAAACTCAATTGAGAGGCAAGTACATCCAGCAATTTGTCCCATCGCTGTTATCAAACATGACAAGGAATGCCACTTTTGATTTGAATAAATTGAATTATTCAAACCTTTCAGAATCGCTTCTCTTCTTCTTCGGTTACATCGATTATAGGCCTTACTACGATCGTGTCCTTGTTGCACCTTTGCAAGTGGGGTTGATTTACTGTATTACGTTTGCCACTTTCCAACTATCCATTTTCAGTTCATTGCATAGTGAGATGGCAAAACTTTTGAAACCAAAGCATATGATCCGTTACAGGTTTATCATTTCATTCTTAACGTACTTCGTCCTGTCATTGTTTTTCTGTACCGTGTCGGCAATTTTCCAAATCAGCTTCACAAAGTCCTTTGGGAGAGCAGGGTTTATGATCTATTGGATGTCCACCTGGCTGTTCATGACCGCTGTCGGTAGTATCACAGAGAACGTTCTGTCTGTCCTTGGTGCCTTGTACCCTCAATATATTAGTTTTTGGATCATTTCATGGAATATCTTAAATTCCGCCACAGCATTCTATCCATATGCCATCACTAATAGGTTTTATAGAGTAGGGTATGCATTGCCATTGCACCAGGCTGCAGATATCTACAGAGTGATATTTTTGAACACCAGCAGAAGCAAGCTGGGGAGGAATTACGGGATCCTTGCTGCGTGGGTCACAGTGAACGCCATCTTGTTCCCGTTCGTATTGAAATGGTCAGGTAAGAAAGCGCAACAGCAAAAGATCAAATCCAAGCGGGCTAAGAAACTAAAGAAGAAATTAAAGAAACAGAGTAAGCATGTCATTGATGTCAGAAACACATTGGCAGAGACGTGGGATCACTTTGACAAGTACACCAAGTATTAGGACAATCATCAAGATTAAATTATTTCTTTACAATAGTACATCCATAAGAATTGCAGATATGTATATATAAAGATACGTATATATGTCTGTGTTTGTGTGTTTGTGTGTATAATTAGACGATATGACGGAACTATACAAATGTTATCAGGCTGCGGAGCGTGTATGCGTTGATTATTTCGCTGGAGTCGTCGTCTCGGGCTTCTTCTTCTTCTTTGTGTCGATGATTTCTACTTTCACGTCATTCAGCCCTTTCTCCTTCAGCAATTGGTGTATATACGCTTCGACTTCCTCGATGACATCGCCTTGAATGACAATTTCTTCCTTTTTCTCTGCGTTCTTCGACACGGAACAACCTGTCGCGAATTTGGAGGCAAACGTCTTGGCCAATTTTTTCATGTCAATCTCGAAGACTTCAAGCCCAGAGATGGCAACGATAAACTTCCTCTTCGTTCTGGCTTCTCTCTTGATGACAACTTTAGACGACAGTTTCTTGGCCAACTCTCTCTGTTCTCTGTTCTCTTGTTTCGTTTGTAATTTCAACAAATCCTTCTCCAATTTACCTTCCCTCTCCTCTCCAATACTCGACTCCTTCAACTTGTTAGTCAAACCTTCTACATCATTTTCCTCTACGCCGTACAACTTGGTATACAACGACTCATGGTTTTCCTTTAACCAGATTTTACACCGTTTCAATTTACCGGTAAACTCGCAATACTCTGGAGGATACGAGCATATCCCACAATAGACAACTTCTCTCAATGGCATGGCTTTCCGTTCTATCCCAACTGGTCCCTTCAATCGTGAACTCATAGTAGCAATGAAGTGAAAACTTTTCAAGAGAGCCCATTGAAAAAAAAATTATATGCGTTGGACTACATCGATGAGGGAGACATTGTCCAGAGCCCATTGGCTATGAGCTGCTCTTAGTCACACGCTTGTGTGCATGCTTACGCAACTCTTGATCCATCAGTTCTCTTATCCTGTGTGCGCCCGCGATTCCAATCGCTAAAACCGTCTCCATCCTGTCCAACGGTATCTTGTCCTCAACAGACAGTAACGACAGTTTTTCACTGTTTCCGACAACACCTAATGTAACACAGCTCATGGCGACCTCCTCTAGTGAGTTGACATCCAGCAATGGAGTCGTGTCGTGTAAACCAACGGCGACTCCACTGATGTACTCGTACATGGCAATCCCAGCGTCGATACATGCCATAGTGATCCCATTAAGCATTGACGCAAGCAACGAGCCGTCCTGGGACAGGACGTGGATCTCGATCTCGATCTGGGTCCTCGGGTATAAGTGCAACATCAGGTTCTCTGCGAACGTCCTGGTCAAAGAAAGTTCCATCTCCAGGATACGCCTCTCATTCTTCCTTACCACTTTCCTCTCAAACTTGGAGAAATTCGTGATATTCACCTTCACTTTCAAAGTGGCCTTCGTGGGGTCGAGTTGGCCCTTCGTGGAAGGTTCTCGCGGACCCTTCACGAGCGTAATGATCTTG
This sequence comes from Sungouiozyma intestinalis, assembly GCA_003708845.3. NCBI lineage: Eukaryota > Fungi > Ascomycota > Saccharomycetes > Saccharomycetales > Saccharomycetaceae > Sungouiozyma > Sungouiozyma intestinalis. Next base: position 141,652 of record PPOJ03000017.1, on the reverse strand, counting down.
TTATTACCTTGTTCCAAATACGATGACCCATCGGCCGAGTGCGGATGCGTGTTTATCGACGTCTCAAACCGACGCAATTCGTTCCACCTGCGGCCATCTAGACGTAGGCCTTCTGGAGAGTACAGTTCGAGCCTTGACATGCTGCTTGGTCCTGTGAGGGCTGTGTGGACCCGAGATGAGAGTGTGTTGGTAAAGAGATAAAGATTTTTCAACTGATTCCTAATGCCATTACCTCGATGCTCATCGCCTGAATTCCCATGGCGTTCTCCGAATGCTCATTGGCTCTTCTTTGTAGCTGTCGTGACAGGTCCTCTGTGGATGGATGCCGTCAGGATCTGTCCCAGGACCCAGACATTCGCCACGAAGAACGTCATGGACGCCCACAAGAGGTTTGGGTAAAACACTTGTTCACCTAAAAACTCGAGCCTATACGCTTGCGACAACCATACAGCTTGCCCTGCACACCACACGGTGGCCATTGTGAGACCCTTGTACAGATTGGGTCTTGTAGAGGCCACGTAGAAGGGCAAGAACAGTAAATACCAGATGAAGTACTGCGAGGTACAAACCTTGTTGTAGATGACAAACGCAAACGTCTGCGCAAACAGAGTGTTCATCAGGTCGGCCCAGTCCAATGTGGGCAGCCTTCTAAGCATGATCCCGAGGGGTACAAGCGCTACAATGGCCAATTGTGGGACGAAAGCCCATTGACTTAGTAACGATTTGTGGGACAGAGACGAGTCTCCATACAACCACACGTTCCAGACGGAGAAGTTGTGTCTATGGTCCGTCCTCACGATGTGGTACCACAACGATTCTTGTAAGAATGGAGTGCCATTGACTCTGTACATCAGGGCGGTCCATCCCGTAAGGGCAGCAAGAGTCGTGGCCCCGATCTTGACTAGTAGCCACCACTTGCGTCCCATAGTCAATTGAGAGTTGGTGGAGTAGATGTAGATAGCGATGGGTAGGGAGTAGATCACAGGGTACAGCTTCAAGTGGATCGCTGTCCCGAACAAGAGCGACGCTTGGAAGTAACGCCGGGTTTGGAAACGGTACAACGACCATAGGATCACGAAGCACACAACGGTCTCTGCGTTTCCTCTAGTGCTGATAGTGATGACCATTGGGTTCCATAACCACAGCAGCACCGCGACCAAGCTCTCGCTGGTGACGCGGTCCATCATCCGGAGCATGAGCAGTCCACATAGCAAATCGGTGACCACGAACAGCATCTTGCCGCAATGGAACCAATTGAGCCACACGTTCGGTAGGAGCAACCAACTGAGCAACGGGGTGTACCTATACGTGTCCCTCTCGTACGGTGAGCGGCCTTGAGACACCAATTCAGCAGCGTCGTGGAAGACATGGTAGTCGATGTCCGTGTACTTGACCTCGTAATGGGCGTCCTGGTACAGCCCCCATAGGAAGAACCCTGCTCTAATGGCCAGTGCCACACGCACTACACGGGATTGAGTCAACAGAGCCATTTGTCGTTGGTGGTCTTGACTGCTACTTGCTAGCGTAGTGGGACGGAGAAGTAAACTTCCATCGCACACCACTGATAAACCTAAGAGATTGTGCCTAGGACTACACAAGAGGATGGCTGAAGAGACGCATACATTGAGTTACGAGGAAGTTGTGGACCACATTGCCAACAACCGCAAGGACCCGAACCAGGTCGACGTTCCGGACGTGGTGCTGGACCCTGCGACGGGTGCACAGGCAAGCCTTCCTCCACGGCCAAAGCCGTGGCAATTGGCTGGTAGCGATGGTACCGAAGGTGCCACCGGTACCACCGAAGGTGCTCACGCTGCCCACGCTGCTAACAGTACTAACGGTGCCAACGTTGGCAATGGTCGCAACGAATAATACCCACGTAATTCAGCATTTGCACTAACTTGCAGAGCCCCGGGACCCGCAACAACCACACAAGAGTATATACAGACTATATATTAACCACTGCAACGGTTATCACCCTCTCGCAAGCTCCCGGCACCCCGGCTCTTTGCCAAGCCTCGAAGGGATCGCCGTATAGCAGTTTTTTCACTTACGACCATCGGTTCCATCTCATTACCACTTTCCAAGCCCAACCAGACAGCCGACTCAAAAGCAAGGATGGAGGAACTTCAAAGGAGACTGATACTACCTATCGACTACCCAAGCCAACGGACGGTGGAGTCCCGTCAATCGCAGATTGTAATTGCAGGCGCAGTCGTAAGCTTTATTGTCGGGTACTTTTCCCAGTCGTTGACCAAGCTGGTTCTTGTCTATGGGTTCTTCGTGCTGGCAGCCATGTTGGTAGCTGTCCCACAGTACAAGATATATATCAAGAGGCCCTTGCAATTCAAGCAAGTCGAGGTCGACATTAAATAGGTATGTAAGTATAGAATGGTTAACTCATCGTGATCAAGCCTGCCACGTAACTGACGCTGCTGTCCGCGATTGTGTGCGCTTTGCTGCTCTGTGAGTAGTGTGTCCACTCGACCCGGGCTGCCAGTGATCCCTGGTGTCGAGAGTTCAACGCTACCAGCGCGTTCAACGTTACAGTGATGGGGTTTTGTCCGCAGATGGTGTTGCCTGTCGTGTCGAGGTAATCTAGCCATGCTTGCAACGCGGGTTCCGAGGGTTCGCGGACCACAGCGGCGATCACAGCCATGGCCCGGTGGTCCAGGTCGCTGATGGATTGCCAAATGGGCAGCGTTCCTCCCGGGTTCGTGCGCAATTGGTCCACGGGCGCTCCAGCCTTGGGCACGTAACCCGTGTATTGGAACCGCCGGCCCCAATGGCAGAAATCGGAGCTCACCACGACGTAGGTGTTGTTGTCAAGCATCAATTGGCCAAGTAATTCAGCCACGGCCTCGCTCGCGCGGCGGGAGTTATGCGACACAAGCAATGGCACTAACCGGCATTGATCCAAAGAGAGTCCTCGGCGCAACATGTGGCTCGCCAGCATCGGAACAGGCATCTCGAGCGAATGCTCGTCAAGGTCGACGTCCCGCCCCATCCTGGCCACGGGTCCACGCTCACAAAGCGACGCAATACACTCAGTATCGATCGGAATGTCTCCAAAGGGCGTGGCCCAACGCGTGAACCCCGTAGTGAGGACCCTGTCCTTGAAGTAAACGTGATGCGACGGACCAAGGACCACGACCCGGGTCCTCCGTGCGTTCGGGTCGAACGGTAGGCACCCGATAGCGTGTGCCAGTGTCTCTCGACAGTATGTGTAACCGGCATGGGGGCATATGACAACTTTGGCCCCGGCGACCAGCCGGGGCTCAACGGTGTCAAGGACATCCAGCTGTCCCGACAGTTCCTCAACGTCGTCACTGTACCACGTACCACTGTGTGAACCAGCCCTCACAGCCATTTTCGCGCTTGGTTTCCTTGCTGCGCCAGGTACAAGTTTCGTGCTCCTGTTACAAAGCTATTTTTAACTCGCCATCGCTATTTCAGATCTGAGCTTATATAAAGGTGCCTCGAGCAAGAAACCAAGGTTTTGTGCTACTGAGGTGTTAATCTTGGCAACTAGGATCGTCGCAATCGTATACGCACAAAATGCTCGGGTCAATTGTGGGTAGTGTAGTGTTGTTGTCTTCCGTTTGTCTTGCGGAGACGAGTTGTAACCCATTGAAATCTAGCGATTGTTCTGCAGACACGGCGCTTGGAGGGCAAGTAGTCGAGAACTTCCATAGTGAGTCGTCGTGGTTCACTGATTTGAAACACCCTGGGGAAATCACGTACGGTGACGATGGGTTGTCGATGACTTTAACGAAACAAGGTGATAATCCGACTTTAAAATCTAACTTCTACATCATGTTCGGCAAAGTGGAGGTGGTGATGAAGGCTGCACCTGGGAGAGGGATCGTGTCGTCGTTTTTCTTGCAAAGTGACGACTTGGATGAAGTGGATTTAGAGTGGATCGGGTCCGACGACACGCAATTCCAATCGAACTACTTCTCGAAAGGTGACACCACGACGTACGACCGTGGTGCGTTCCATGGTGTTTACGAGCCACAGACGACGTACCATAATTACACCATTGACTGGGAGATGGATAAGCTTACTTGGTACTTGGACGGTGTGTCTAACAGGGTGCTTGCAAACACTTCGTCGGAAGGGTATCCACAGTCCCCCATGTACGTGAAGATGGGTGTCTGGGCCGGTGGTGATCCATCGAACGAGCCTGGGACCATTGAATGGGCCGGAGGACTGACAGATTACACACAGGCGCCATTCACGATGCATATCAGCCAAGTGGTCGTCACAGATTACTCTACTGGGAAGAAGTATACCTACCAAGGTACTTCTGGGACTTGGGAGTCCATCGATGCAGAGGATGGAGAAGTCTACGGGAGATACGAAGAGGCAGTGAGAGACTTTGGGACAGGTTCCGACGCTACGAGCCAGAGTGCTACAAGCCAGAGTGCTGCTAGTTCATCGAGCGCCAGTTCATCGAGCGCTGCCAGTTCAGCAAGCTCAAGTTCAGGAAGTACAACAAGCTCCAGCACCACAAGCGCCAACTCTACAAGCTCAAGCGTAACAAGCTCAAGTGCAACAAGCTCGGTTAGTTCAAGCACATTCAGTTCTAGCACAATTAGCTCCACCACAAATGCTACCTCTATTCACAGCTCAAGCACCCAAAGTTCAAGCGCCCACAGCTCAAGCGCCCACAGCTCAAGCGCTCACAGCTCAAGCGCCCACAGCTCGTTCAGCACTGCAACCATTGAGAGGTCGCGCAACACCACGAGCAGTACAATCTCTGTCGCAAGTCACAACGACGGCTTCAGAACCGTGCCCCAAGGGCTCTCAGCCCTGCTGGCCATTGCATATTTACTGATCTAAACGTATATACTAATACACAACAGTTTCATCTTCGTTACAACGTGGTCTCTTGTCAAGTTAAAAGCGGGACTATCGCATGGCCCTTTGCTACGCTTTGTAACAAATGGTTGGTGAGACTCCCAAAAAAAATATCAGAGTGATACTATCGCCATTGATACTATCGCCATTGATACTATCACCACTGCTGCCAGCCTTGGAGCTCACTCTTGGCAGGCTGTTGAACAAGCAAAAAAGAAAATAGCCCTGTAGGGGGCTCGAACCCCTAACCTTGTGATTAAGAGTCACACGCGCTACCGATTGCGCCAACAAGGCTTATTAACTTGTTTTTTCAGGAAAAACCTGGACACTACATCAGACAGGAATAGCGTGGTCCCACGGACGTAGTGTTGTGCCTCCTGATCCAGTTAGGGACCGATGGGCTTTGTATCGCCAGGTTAATACAGACATAGAGTTACTTCAGTTGCACACTCCCATGAAGCTGCCTCCAATGGACCAGAATCATGGAACCCACATCACTAGAGGCACAAGGCATTGCTCGTGTCTATGACTATTGCCATCATCAGTGCTACTTGAACAGCAACAGCCAAATGCCATGTCTCACAAACACATCGAACCTTTATATTTCGGGATAAAAGTTATGTTTTTCCATTCACCTCTTCCATAGCGTCCCTGTAAGACTACTGTAACTCTCCAAAGTGCCAATTCTGTTACAAGACAATAAATAAATAAATAACTTCGTGGTACGACAACAGGGAGACACACAGACAACAGGGAAACACACAGACAACACGCAAGACTGTCTGGACTGTCACGACCTGATAGTGCACGTGGGCTTCGCAGTAAGGAGCTGTTCTGTTCACTTATATAAGGCTGAACGGTAATATACTTAATTATACCCATTTTTTGACTCTTCCTCAAGGTAACCACCACTTCTCTAGTCAATCATCATTTTCCTTAGGTAACCACCGCATCCGACAGTTGTGATCATGAAGTTCGGCGAGACTTTGAGCAAATCGCTGATCAGACAGTATAGTTACTACTATATTGCGTATGAGGATTTGAAACAAGAATTGGAGGACAACTTACAGAAGAACAACGACCAGTGGTCTCAAGAAGCAGAGACAGACTTCTTGGAGAGTTTGGAAGTGGAGCTGGATAAAGTGTACACGTTTTGTAAAGTTAAACAGAGTGAAATCCTGAGAAGAATCAAAGAAGTCTCTAACGAAGTTCAATACACTGTTTCATTGTTGGAGACCGACACTCCGCCTAGTGAGCTGGATTTTGAAGTCTTAGAAGAGGAATTAAGTGACATTATCGCTGATGTCCATGACTTGGCTAAGTTCTCGAGGCTAAACTATACTGGGTTCCAAAAGATTATCAAGAAACATGACAAGAGAACAAACTTCATCTTAAAACCTGTCTTCCAGGTGAGATTAAACGCCAAGCCTTTCTTTAAAGAGAATTACGACGATATGGTCGTGAAGATTTCTCAGTTGTATGACACAGTGAGGACCAGCGGACGCCCTATAAAAGGTGATTCAGCTGCTGGGGGTAAACAACAAAATTTCGTGAGACAAACGACAAAATACTGGGTCCACCCAGATAATATCACCGAATTGAAATTGATCATATTGAAACATTTGCCCGTCTTGGTGTTTAATACAAACAAGGAGTTTGAGAAGGAGGACTCAGCGATCACCTCGATTTATTACGATAACGAAGATTTAGATCTGTACTATGGCAGATTGAGGAAAGATGAAGGTGCAGAGGCTCACAGACTAAGATGGTACGGTGGGATGTCGTCGAATACCATCTTTGTTGAGAGAAAGACTCACAGAGAAGATTGGACAGGTGAAAAGTCTGTCAAGGCAAGGTTTGCACTGAAGGAAAATTACGTGAATGACTTCCTCAAAGGTCGTTACACAGTGGAACAAGCTTTTAGTAAGATGCGTAAAGAGGGGAAGAAATCTGCTAAAGAGATTGAAAACTTGGAGGCTCTAGCAACAGAGATACAATACGTTATGTTAAAGAAGAAATTAAGACCTGTTGTTAGATCCTTCTATAATAGAACTGCGTTCCAACTTCCTGGAGACGCTAGAGTGCGTATCTCCTTAGACACAGAGCTGACGATGGTCAGAGAAGATGATTTCGATGGCAGGGACAGAACAAAGGGGAATTGGAGGAGAACTGATATTGGTGTCGACTGGCCATTCAAGCAATTGGATGAGAAAGACGTTTGTAGGTTCCCATATGCCGTGTTAGAAGTGAAATTACAAACTCAATTAGGGCAAGAACCTCCTGAATGGGTCAGGGAATTGGTCGGGTCTCACTTGGTGGAGCCTGTCCCTAAATTTTCCAAATTCATCCACGGTATTGCGACTTTGCTTAACGACAAAGTCGACTCTATACCTTTCTGGCTACCCCAAATGGATGTGGATATCAGGAAACCCAAACTAAATTCCTATATCGACATCACGAGGCCAACAAGAGACTCGGGAGAGAATACCGATGATGAAAATGACGAGGACGAGGATGACGAGGATGACAGTGCCCTGGTAGCAGCCTTAAATGCAGCCCCAGGAAACTCTCTAGATATCGAGGAAGGAGGAGGTGCTGCTAGAAGACAAAGAGGCTACGGGGCTATACCACAAGAAAATAACCCTATGGCCTCCCACACAAGCGCCAGTGCCAATGCTCCATATTACCAAAGGAAAATCCGAGAAGCCAATAACTTCGTATCACAAAAGTACTACCGTTGGGCATACCTTGTCGATGATTACCTAAATGGGTACCAGATATCGAAAGTACCTAAGGATACACAGTTTGATACACAGATCAAAGCTCCAGAGGGGAAGACAATTTGTGTACCTGTACGGCTAGAACCCAAAGTGTATTTTGCCACTGAGAGAACGTTCCTATCCTGGATGACGATAGCGATCTTCTTAGGCGGTGTGGCAACTACATTGGTGACTTACGGAACGATGACTACGATGGTAGCGTCTGTTGGGTTTTTCTTGACCTCTATCTTCACCATTGTCCATGCATCGAGGGTGTACGCTACACGAGTAGTGAATATCAGGCTGAAACGCGCCATTGACTACGAGGATAAAGTAGGTCCTCCAGCGCTATGTTTCTGTCTTTTGGTTTCAGTTTTATTCTCCTTCTATTGCAATCTTGCCTATTGAACCCCATCAAAGACACGTACATACAATCCATTACTTATTCTTCTGTATCTAACACAATTCCTTGAGTAGTTTTGCAAAGTGAGCCTGTGGCTCCAGAAATGATAACAAACTAGCTCATCGCGAAATATTTGTTACTACTAACTAACGTGTTGCCAATTGAATCCGCTCACGAAAGGTTCTAAAGCGCGTGGATTGACCCAGTAGTTGAGTATATTTGGGAGGTAAGCAACTGGTTGGCATTGAATAGAATTTTGGGATCATTTTGACTATTGGAAGGCCCACAAAGAAGGACTTTATAAGAAAAGATGATTAGAACCGATGGTAAGAAATCCAAATCCAACTTGAAGCAAAGGTCTATTGCATCGTTTTTCTTCCAGGCCAAGAAAGCTACAAGCTTCAGCAACTCTGCAGGGTTAAACCAAGCAGATGCGGTGAAATGCGCTTTACCAGCAAAGAGCTCCAGTTTCTCTGAGGTGAGACCAAACACTTTGTTGCAAAGACCGTCGTTGTTTGACAATTGTAGTGGGTCATTTGACGAGAGTGACCGTGACTCTGAGTTGAACAGTATCTTGGGGGCGTCTAAAGTGAACAATTTTAAGAGGAATCGTTCTGATCAAGTAAGAGTTTATCAAAGCTCTCAAGGTACCAAAGTTGTCCATCGAGAGATTGTGACTCGTGAGGACCACGATGAAGATGTCGAACGAGAAGTTACCAATATAAGCAACGGTAAGAGGCAGCTCTCGTTTACTAGTACGCAGTTGTCACGTAGTACAACAGACGGATCTCTAAACCTGCGGGCCGCTAAGAGATCCCGTTCTTTACAATCGCTGACATTATCAAGTGTGAAGAAGATTAAACCTTTACAGAACAGTAGACAGTCCAATTTATCGGGCAAGAATGGTAAAGTCTCGAAGGCCTCACAGCTGATCACCTCATTAACCAAAGAACAGAGCTATGTCATTGACCTAGTGGTCAATAAGAGGATGAACGTTTTCTACACAGGGTGTGCTGGGACAGGTAAGTCTGTGATCCTGAGGAACATTATCTCGAAATTGCAAGGTATATATGGCAAAGAGGCAGTGGCGATCACAGCGTCTACAGGGTTGGCTGCTTTCAACATTGAAGGTGTGACGCTTCATAAATGGTCTGGTGTCGGGATCGGGAACAGACCCATCGACCAATTGGTGAAGAAAGTGACCAAACAGAGGGACACCTTTATGATTTGGAAAAACACTAAAGTGCTAATCATCGATGAAATCTCTATGATTGATGGTAAATTCCTAACCAAGTTGGAGACAATAGCCAGGATCGTGAGGAAAAACGACCGGCCATTTGGCGGCATCCAACTGGTATTCACTGGTGATTTCTTCCAATTACCACCCGTGGAGAAGAGGGAGATGGCCAACACTTCCGAGGGTCGAGTGTTCTGTTTCGAATGTGAAATGTGGCGAAGATGTATCGATAAGACTATCCTGTTGACAAAAGTGTTCAGACAGCAGGACACGCAACTGGTGGATATTCTCAATTGCATCAGAACCGGCAGCGTGGAGCCATCCATGGTTAAAACCGTAAAGCAATTGGAGAGGACAGTTCGTTACGACGACGGTATTGTCCCCACAGAGTTGTACGCTACCCGTAGAGAGGTAGAATTGAATAACGCTAGACAGTTGCAATCGTTACCTGGGAAGCCACACCGGTTTGAAAGCGTCGACGTGGGGCCCAAAGAGTTAATGACCGTATTAGACGCCTCGGTGATGGCGGAGAAAGTGCTCACTTTGAAAGAGGACTCGCAAGTGATGATGTTAAAGAATAAACCGGAATTCGATCTAGTCAACGGTTCCCTGGGTAAAGTTCTCTTCTTCACTACAGAGAAGCTACTACGGAAAATGTTGGAGCTGTACCGGACCGTGGACGACGAAACCATCCTGGATATGAGACTAGTGAGCTTGGTAATTGGACAAAGACAATACGTGACGTCTCCAGATTTCCAACAAAGATTCAATGCGAGACCTCCAAACCGTGCAGAAGTGTTACAAGAATTGATAAACGCGGCCATCAACGAACCGGTGACCAACGTCGCGTACCCATACATAAGATGGTCCCTGGGTAAAAATAAATTCTACCAGGATCTGATGTTGCCCGAGAGATTCCCAGTGGACATGCCAGGCAACGAGACCGCAGTGGAGAGGAACCAGATCCCCATCATGCTATGCTGGGCAATTTCGATCCACAAAGCGCAGGGACAAACAATCCAGAGATTGAAAGTCGATTTGAAGAATATCTTCGAGGCGGGTCAAGTCTACGTCGCCTTATCAAGAGCTACATCAATGGACTCATTGCAAGTGCTCAACTTCAACGTCAACAAGATTCAAACGAACGAGAAGGTCAAGTTTTTTTATAGATCGCTGGAAACTATACAGCAAGAGCCAGCAAAGGGCTAACGGCCCTCGCACAACGTCAAAAGAACAATGCCCACCTAGCCTACTGGGACCTCAACCCATTGGCAAGGCACAATTCCCAACACAGGGCACCACGCTAAAAATAGCACACTCACAGGACGGTCAAAAGTGCGTGGCGGACTGTTTCCAATTGAAAATTATATCGAAAGACGGCGATGAAAAATCATGAATATCGGATTGATTGCTGAGAGTGCTGCTGGGAGTATTCTATTTATACGGGAAAGCGTTGGTGCGGAGGATCAGACGGTCTTGGCAGTGGGTACGTTTCATATATATATCGTTCCACTTGCAGGTTTTGAAGTTGGTCGAGGAGACAGAGAGGATTGGTTGTGAAAAGGGCTTATTCTATACTTTTGGTAGTATTGGGTGCTAGGGCTGATTAAGAAAGGAAACGTAGCGTTGTATGGCAGCATGGAGGAAGCCGTAGAGAGACAGACGTTCAAAGTGTTCAACCAGGACTTTACCGTGGATAAACGGTTCCAGTTGATCAAGGAGATCGGGCACGGTGCGTATGGGATTGTGTGTTCTGCGAAGTTCACTGAGGCTGCGGAGGACACCACTGTGGCGATCAAGAAAGTGACCAACATCTTCTCGAAGACTTTGCTTTGTAAGAGGTCGCTGAGGGAGTTGAAGTTGCTGAGACATTTCAGAGGGCACAAGAACATTACTTGTCTGTATGATATGGATATTGTTTTCTACCCTGATGGGACGTTCAATGGGTTGTACCTGTACGAGGAGTTGATGGAGTGTGACATGCATCAGATCATCAAGTCTAACCAGGCGTTGACGGACGCACACTATCAAAGTTTTGTGTACCAGATACTTTGCGGGTTGAAGTATATCCATTCCGCAGACGTGCTACATAGGGACTTGAAACCGGGAAATCTGTTAGTCAATGCGGATTGTCAATTGAAGATTTGTGACTTCGGCTTGGCAAGAGGTTACTCTGAGAACCAGGAGCAGAATAACCAGTTTCTGACAGAGTATGTTGCAACTAGATGGTACCGTGCCCCTGAGATCATGCTAAGTTACCAAGGTTACACTAAGGCCATCGACGTGTGGTCAACAGGGTGTATCTTAGCCGAGTTTCTAGGTGGGAGACCTATCTTCAAGGGTAAGGATTACGTGGATCAGTTGAACCGAATATTGCAAGTCCTAGGAACACCTGCAGACGAGACTTTGAAAAGAATCGGCTCCAAGAACGTCCAGGATTATATCCATCAATTGGGTTACATCCCAAAAGTGCCCTTTGTCGAGTTGTACCCTCAAGCAAACCCACAGGCTTTGGATCTGTTAGAGAAAATGCTGGCATTAGATCCACAAAAGAGAATCACTGTCGAGGAAGCCTTGAAACATCCATACCTTTCGATTTGGCACGACCCTGCAGACGAACCTATCTGTACAGAGAAATTCGAGTTCAGTTTTGAAGTAGTCAACGAGATGAACGAATTGAAGAAAATGGTCATTGACGAAGTCTCCAATTTCCGACATTTTGTTAGGCAACCGTTGATCGAGGAAGAGGAAAGAAATCAGCAACAGACAACGACGGATATGTTACCTGAGAACGAACACCAGTCTACGAACGAAGAGTTCTTACCTGCTGGATACGAAGGTGCTCACGAGTCCGAGGAACTCAATTTCATAAACAACTTCTACATGTTTGGTTCCTCGGGACCTCAATCTGCACAATTACAAGACTTCGGTATCCACTCTGACAACTTACCTTTGCATAATACTGACTTCCCGCCTCGACCCCAGGAGAACTTGTTAGCATCGCCCGCTGCGTTGAAGGACAAGGAACACTTCGGCGAGGGCCTTGACCTGGAGAGAGAATTGGAGTTTGGATTGGACCGGAAATTCTTATAGAACTGGCTGGCACAATTTTGGTAATTGCTTGTCTATATAACAATACCTTTCACATACGATGACTCAAAAGACATTAAAATGCTTGTCGTCCCACTGTATATGCGAGAGCCCGTTCCAAACCACTGACTCATACGTTGGGTCCATTATCACGTGAACTACAGCTTGCTTGTTAAACCTTGCCGTCAGAGGCCTTGGGGGTGCAAAATTCTTACCAAAAGTACATCTTACACTCGTAATCAGTTCTTATGATTCCTCACTGAGTCTGCCTTAATTGACTTGAATTGCAATACACCCACGATGAAGTTACCTTTCAAACAAGTAGACGTGTTTACCAGCAAGAGTTTCAAAGGAAACCCATTAGCGGTGGTGAATTGTATGGATGTGGAAGAATCTGAGTTCACCACAGAACAATTGATGGCTGTGGCCAACTGGACCAACTTATCCGAGACCACATTCTTGTTCAAACCCACAAGGGACGACTGCGATTACAAACTGAGGATCTTCACCCCGATATCTGAGTTACCATTTGCTGGACATCCAACCGTGGGATCGTGCAAAGCATACTTAGAGTTCTCTGGCAGGAAGGGTGTATCAAAGCTAAACCAAGAATGTGGCGCTGGTAAAGTTGCACTAACCATCAAGGGCTCAATGATCTCATTCCAAAGTGCCTTCAGTGAAGTCGAGGACATCTCTTCCAAGGACAGCGACGAATTGGCAAAAATTCTGGGCGTCACTCTTGTCCAACAACCAAAATTACTCAATGTTGGGCCCAGATGGGTTGTGGCTCTCACCAAGGATGCTAAGACCACTTACAATGCCGAGCCCGACTTCAATCAGATGGCTAAATTCAATACGAAGCATGACCAGACGGGTGTCATCCTTGCAGGCCCAAGTGAACAACCAAACTCTTTTGAAATGAGAGCATTTGTTCCTATCGAGGGAATCAATGAAGATCCAGTGTGTGGTTCCGGAGCTCTCTCCTTGATCACATACTTACACGATTGTTACAATTACAAGACTACAACGAAGATCCACATCGACCAAGGTGGAAGAGTGACAAGAGAGGGTGCTATCGCTGGAGAAATCAATCTCCAGGACGGCAAGGCGCCAACCTTCCATATTGCAGGCGAGGCCATCGTGGTCATTGACGGTTCCATCGGTTTGAACTTTTGAGCTAGCTCCATCGAGTGGTATGTAAAGAGTATTTATTTGACACTTTGTATGACGTTTCTTCTACACTTTAGCACATTCAATAGGAACAACACACCAAGATAGTCTGTATATTATGTCTGCTGAGGATATAGTAGACGAGAGTGCGCCTCTCTTAGAAGAGGAAGAACACAGGGACTACCGATTGAAGAAACAGACGGTGGATTACTGGTTTAAATTCGGGTTTCTCTTGCTGGGTATTATTTGGGGTACCACGCTTTTAGTGAGAGCCATTGAGGATTTGACGCCTCATGATAGTAGTAGGAGTTCATCATATCAATTACCAGATCCCGTTTACACCGAGGATGGTCATCTGAAGGTTTCGTTTGCGAATGTAAGGAATTCGACCTTCACTCCCAAATCTCGTAATATTCAATGGTTGACTTCACAGACCCACCAATCTTCCGATAAGGGTCTCTATTTTGCTAACGAGAATGGATCCTATGTGGTCAAGTCTGTTGTGGATGAGGAGTACCGCGAAGTGCTGTTGAAGGGCCGCCATTTCGATTATAAAGGTCATAACCTTAGTGTCGATAACATTATGGCGTCTCCTAATTTACAGAATTTGTTGATCCGTTCTAACACCATCAAGAATTGGAGACACTCGACGTTTGCCTCATACTATGTGTTTTCAGAGCGTTCCACCGAGTTCATCCACATTGGTGATAACATTGCCATTGCAGAATGGTCGCCAAACTCGAATGAGATAGCGTACATCCAGGACAACAACATCTACATATTCTCATTGGATGCCAAAACTACTGTGGCGCAAGTCACTAACGATGGCAGCCATTTGGTGTTCAACGGTAGAGCTGATTGGGTTTACGAAGAAGAGGTCTTTGAAAATGATAAGACTCTTTGGTGGTCTCCAGAAGGTGACTACCTGGCGTTCTTAAAGATTGATGAAACGGACGTCTCTGAATACGTTATCCCATACTATTTGAGGAACAAAGAGGATGTCTACCCACAGATGGTCCATATCAGTTACCCTAAGAGCGGAACCGTGAACCCACAGGCTGGCCTACATGTTTATAACCTACATTCGAAAACCGCTTATAACGCCGAAGTGGATAGATTCGACTTGCGAGGTTCTGTGTTGATCACTGACGTGTCGTGGGTCTCTGCCACTGAACTGTTGACCAAATTCACTGACAGATCCTCTGATATTTTGCAAGTCCTAAGAATTGACGCTCAGCAAGAGTATACGGAACTGGTGAGAAGATCAGAGGCAAACCATGGATGGTGGGAGATCACCCATGATATTGTCCCGGTGCCCGAGAACAAGAAAAGGGGCAGAGTAAACAACGGGTACATCGATATCGTCCCATTGGACGGTTACAACCATCTAGCCTATTTCCCTTCAATACGGGATGCAAATGCTACCTTCTTAACTTGTGGTAACTGGGAAGTCATTGGAGACAAAGTTTCATTTGACGAAACTTCGAACAGAGTCTATTTCATCGCTACCAAGAAGCATTCTACAGAGAGACATGTCTTTTATGTAGACCTAGATCATGCAGGGGAGACCTTCAACGTTACAGACGTGTCTAAACCGGGTGTTTATGACATATCCTTTTCATCGGGACGCAAGTTTGCCCTCTTGAGTTACAAGGGACCCGAAGTCCCATATCAAGATATCATAGACGTTAACAGGGGCGAGGTGATCAAGGCCCTGGAGTCAAACAATGAACTAGTGAATTCATTAAGCTCTTACCAGATTCCTTCCAAAAGATTCCACGAAGTGAACCTAGGCTCTGATGAGGAAGGGAATGATATTGTAGTGAACGCCATCGAGATTTTACCTAACGATTTCGACGAATCGAAGAAAGATTACTACCCTGTGTTCTTCTTCACATACGGTGGGCCCAACTCGCAACAGGTAATCCAGACCTTCAGCATCTCGTTCAACGAGATCGTGGCGTCACAATTGGGTGCTATCGTAGTCGTGATAGATGGCCGTGGCACTGGGTTCAAGGGCCAAAGTTTCAGGTCTGTGGTCCGAGACAATCTAGGTGACATCGAGGCCCGCGATCAGATCGCAGCAGCTAAACTGTACTCTGGAAAGCACTACGTGGACGCTGAAAAGATTTCAATATTTGGATGGTCCTACGGCGGGTACTTGACGTTAAAGACTTTGGAGAGGGACGCTGGGTCCACTTTCAAATACGGGCTCTCTGTCGCTCCAGTCACGGATTGGAGGTTTTATGATTCAGTGTACACTGAGCGGTACATGCACACTCCACAGGAAAATGAGGACGGATACACAAGGGCTGCAGTGAGCAACTGCACAGCATTGATGGGGGTGCAACGGTTCTTACTGATGCATGGCACAGGCGATGACAACGTCCATTTCCAGAACTCACTAGTCCTTCTCGACAAACTCAACTTGGCAGGTGCAGAGAACTACGACATGCACGTGTTCCCAGACTCTGACCACAGTATCTCATTCCATAATGCAAACCATATCGTCTACGACAAGCTACTAGCATGGACCAAGAGTGCCTACACGGACAAGTTTATTTAGAAAAAACGCTCTGCAGACATTGGAGTACGTCCAAAGGATACAATTTTAAGCCAGAGACCATCAACTCTACCTCAGGAACACACGAGAAGCTCCACCAGTCGGTAGCCTCGCTCGCCAACCACCAGGTCCTTGGTCCTTGGAGGTCCCCATAGTAATGGAATATACACGTATATAGCGATATTTCTGTATAGGTCGCCGGTGGCAAACACATACCGAATAATTATTTAAAGGACATCCCCATTACCTGCCACTCTACCTGGTTGCTGGCCTACAAGATATCGAAGAAGTTTCGAGCTGTGCAGGCTGAGTGTTGGTATAGTGTTGCAAGAGTAAGTTTCCCGTGTTTGGCGCGCAATTACAACAGAAAGAATGGCAGAAGAAACGAATCGTAGCCAGTCTCATCATGGAGAAGTTGCCGCAAATAACGAGAAGAACGAGAAGAACAGTAAGAAAAAACAAGCCGAAGATGAAGAGCAACTCTCTGAGGAGGATTTGAAATTGAAAAATGATTTGGAAATGCTTGTTTTGACCTTGACAGAAGACAATTCCGAGTTGTATACCACTTCTATGGACAAATTGAAAGAGTTCATTAAGAACTCTACGAGTTCTATGACCGCTGTTCCTAAGCCCTTGAAGTTTCTGCGCTCGTCGTACCCTGATTTATGTGCAGTTTACAACAAATGGAGTGATCCGCGGCACAAGTCTGCCTTGGCCGATATCTTGTCTGTGTTGGCCATGACGTATTCGGATAACGGTAAACATGACTCGTTGCGTTTCAGATTGCTGACTGAAGAGAGTGATATTGAAAGTTGGGGCCATGAATTTATTCGTCATTTAGCATTAGAGATTGGTGAAGTTTATAACGCGCAAGTGGAGCTAGAAGCCAACGAAGGTAGTGACAGCTCTAACAACGAGGAAGACGCGAGCGTCCACAAAGATTCCGAGTTTTCCAAAGAAGAGATTGTTCAACTATCACTAGATATAGTACCATATTTCTTGAAACACAATGGTGAAGAAGACGCTGTGGACTTGTTATTGGAGATCGAATGCATTGAAAAGATTGCCGAGTACGTCGACGAGGATACTTATAAAAGAGTCTGCCAATATATGGTGGCGTGTGTGCCTTTGCTGCCACCTCCAGAGGATGTGTCTTTCTTGCAAACCGCTTACTCTGTATATTTGGCACACTCACAACTCACGGAAGCACTATCTCTAGCAATCAGGTTAGGCGACTCCGCTTTAGTTAGGTCCACATTTGATGCCACAAGTGATCCCGTGTTGCACAAACAATTGGCTTACATTTTGGCTACCCAGAAAGTTCCATTTGAGTATGAAAGCGTCCAAGATATTGTCGGGAACACAAACCTCTCCGAAAATTTCTTATACCTGGCCAAAGAGTTGAACTTAACGGCTCCAAAAGTACCAGAGGATGTCTACAAGAGTCACCTTGACAACTCAAAGACTGTCTTCACAAGCGCAGGATTAGATTCTGCTCAACAAAACTTGGCTGCTTCGTTCGTCAATGGGTTTTTGAATTTGGGTTACTGTAAGGATAAATTAATATTAGACAATGACACATGGGTATACAAGACCAAAGGGGATGGTATGACCTCGTCTGTGGCCAGTATAGGTTCGATATATCAATGGAACTTAGATGGTCTTCAACAATTGGACAAATATCTTTACGTGGAAGAAACAGAAGTTAAAGCAGGCGCTTTACTTGGTATCGGTATCTCCGCTACAGGTGTCCATGACGGTGATGTGGAGCCTGCATTACTCTTATTGCAGGACTACGTGACTAACAGCAACTCAAAATTAAGCTCAGCGGCCATTCTGGGGTTAGGGATCGCTTTTGCTGGAAGCAGAAATGAAGAAGTCCTAGGGCTTCTCTTACCATTGGCTAATGATAGCACAATCCCAATTGAGACTGCTACCATGGCTTCTTTAGCTTTGGCTCATATCTTTGTGGGGACTTGCAACGGCGACATTACTACGTCTATCTTGGATAACTTCCTTGAACGTGGAGTAGTGGAATTGAAGACTGAATGGGTTAGATTCTTAGCTTTGTCCTTAGGGCTTTTGTACCTAGGGCAAGGTGAACAAGTCGATGACGTTGTAGAAACTGTTGGTGCTATTCAACATCCTATGACATCAGCTATTGAAGTCTTGATTAACGCTTGTGCATACACCGGTACTGGTGACGTTTTATTAATCCAAGAATTATTACAACGTCTTACCCCGAAGACTCAAAAGAAAGAAGAAGATGATGAAAACGAGGAAGAAGATGAAGAGTCTAATGAAAAACAACTAGAAGACTTCCTAGGACAATCTTCCGAAAAGAAGGAAAATGAAACTAATGACACAGATGATAACATGGAAGTCGATGGTAATGGAAACGATGAAAATGCTACCATAACGTCCTCAATGGGTGAAGAGTCTGCTAAATCTGAAGGTAAACAAGATGAGAAGAAACCTAAGGACGAAGAAAATGAAGAGAAGGACAATGAGGACGAGGATGACGAAAAAGAAAAAGACACAGAAATGATTGATGAGCTATCCTTTGCAGTACTTGGGATCGCATTGATTGCCCTTGGTGAAGACATCGGTAAAGAAATGTCACTACGTCATTTTGGCCATTTAATGCATTACGGTAATGAATACATTCGTCGTACTGTACCCTTAGCAATGGGTCTAATATCTGTGGCCGACCCACAAATGAAAGTGTTTGACACTTTAACGAGGTTTTCGCATGACTCTGATTTAGATGTCTCCATGAATTCTATATTTGCCATGGGTCTATGTGGTGTTGGTACCAACAACGCTAGGTTAGCGCAATTGCTAAGACAATTGGCCAGCTACTACTCCCGTGAACAAGATGCACTGTTCATCACCAGAATATCCCAGGGTTTGCTTCACTTGGGTAAAGGTACCATGACCATGGACATTTTCAACGATGCTCACGTGCTGAATAAAGTCACCTTGGCTTCCTTGTTGACAGTGCTAGTCGGGATGGTCTCTCCTTCGTTCATGTTGACTCACCACCAATTGTTTTACATGTTGAACAGTGGTGTAAGGCCCAAGTATATCATAACTTTGAATGAGGAAGGCGAGCCAATCAAAGTGAACGTCCGTGTTGGGCAAGCTGTCGAGACCATTGGCCAAGCAGGTAAACCTAAGAAGATCACCGGATGGATCACCCAGTCTACTCCAGTGCTTCTTGCTCACGGAGAAAGAGCTGAGTTGGAAAACGATGAGTACATCAGTTACACCAGCAATTTGGAAGGTATTGTTATATTAAAGAAGAACCCTGACTATCGCGAGGAAGAAATATAATCCATTTCGCCTCCAGATCCATTCGAAACCAAATCCTTTTAGCTCGTGTATACTCCATTTATATCTTTGTCACATCAACTAATTATAAAGTATTTTTAGTACTACACTCGTACGTATGTGTATATATGATTACGCTTGCTTTCAATTATGATCTATTCGAAATCAGCGGCTCTCGTGGCCATTAAAAGCCCCACGATCAACCCAAGAAGACCCAAAATGGACCCAAAAATCTCGACAACAAGTATCTTAACAAACAAAGCGGAGTCTGCCGCGTCAGAGACCGCAGCTGTGGCACCTGTAATCCCGACAGCAACACCACAGATCAAGTTAGAGGCCCCGACAGTGAGACCTGCCCAAAACAGGGCATACCCAGTGAACATGTTCGAAGGTGAAAATAGAGTCTCTGGAGAGGCCACTGTAAGCTTTGACGAAAAGACAATGGCAATGATCAACCCGTAAATGGCCACAACTTCACAGAAAATAATGGAAATTAAATTCTTCGTGGTGATCCGGGGAGCGCGAACACCGGCACCAATGATAGACGAACCAGTGATGAATATACCCCATGCAGCTCCAACGACACTGAGTCCAATACAAAGCGAAATCCCCAAGTTTGCCCACATATAAGGCGACACTTTCGACAAAAACCCACCAATGTCTATATCTGTGATGTGACCTGTCAACAGCTTCTGCAACACGTACCAAACCACAATGGCGGTCACGATATAGTTGATTATCCTGCCCAAACTGACATATTTGGTCCAATTAGCCTCTTGAGTGTCGGTATCTTTATCCATCGCTATACTCGCTTTAGAGCCCTAGCTTTCCAAATAAAGAGTCTTGGTATCCCGCAGAACTGTACTTTCAGCTCCCTACACTAATAGACCCGCGATCGTACTGCTCAGAAGGCAGCATCAACAGGACCAACTATCATGGGGTCCCAATGGTCGCTAACAGCCTTTCGAAAGCCAGTAAAACACCACCAACCACGTGATAATATTTATACAAGTCACGTGCTAAATTTCCGGGTGACCTGGCGCCAGTGCCAGCGCCAGTGCCAGTGCCATGGGACATTGCCATGGGGCATTGCTCGAGCGTTCGAGATGGGTTGCAAAGAGGTTCGTACGTACGCTATATAGTTTGCACACAGGAAGGCCCATTCAGTTTTGTTCAACAGTGGAACCGTTGTGAGCTACATCCAGTAGTTTCCACGTACACTCGACCTTGTTCTTCTTAAACGTGTTAATAATCTCTTGTGCAATGTCTTCGAAATTAGTCGTTGCCAAAGCCAGGATAGTGGGTCCTGCGCCGGAAAGACAGATCCCCAACAAGCCTTTATGAGTCGTTGGCGTGACGCTCTGTAAGATCTCAGTGAGCCCCGGGATCAAGATCTTTCTGTAAGGTTGATGCACTCTATCTTGCATGGCAGGGTAGATCAAGTTGGCATCTGGTGGGTCAAGCGTCAAAGCGTTGGTCAACACAGCCAGTCTTTGCAAATTGAAGACCAGGTCATGTGTGGTGTAAGCCTTGGGCAAGACGCTTCTGGAGTCCGCGGTAGACAGTTCGAACTGTGGGATAATTGCAATGCACTTAATCTTGTCGTTCCATGCATACTTCACGTGTCTACCAATGTCCGTTGGTGGTAGTGGTGGCATTAGCCCGGTGTCTTCTCCGCCGGAAGGTTCTGGCAATACCTCTGCCAGTGGGATCTCGCGTCTCTCAAGCTCCTGTGGGGTCAGGTCCCTCAAGAAGGAGCCACAGAACCCACCCATCATAGCGGCAGTGATGTTGTCGGGATGGCGCTCGATCATCAGACAGAAGTCCAGCATTCTTTGCTTGCTCAGAGCCAATTGACCTGCCTCGTTAGCCAACATCACACCTGCAACGACAGCAGCACCGGAGGAACCCAAACCACGGCCCAATGGGATCGGATTATGGATGTGGACCTTGGTCCCGGAGGGAAAGACTCTGATGTTATGGCATCTCAAAAGATATAAAGAGGTTCTAGTGATCAAATTCGAGTCAGACTGCAAGGGAACAGACCCATACCCTTCACTGTCCTCACTGTACGTGATCTTACAATTGTTTGCATCCTCGTTCGACTCGGCAGCGTTAGATGAGTCGATGGTAACGTCTAGTTGTAAGTACAGACCTAGCCCGACACCTAGGACGTCGTACCCTGGACCAATATTTGCGGAAGACGCAGGTACCTTAATTGTAAAGCTGCGTGCCATAGTCAATTCCACTTCTCACTTGCTCAATGGTCTGGTCACTCACGCTATTAGGCCACCATGCCATGGTGCTCTCTTGAGCTGGCCTTATGACTAATTCAAATTTTTCAGCAAGCCACGTGAAACACACGTGACACAGACACACACATCACGTGCAGACGGAGGTACTGACCTGTCTCCCGCTCTCATGGCCAGCAAAGACGGCTAGGAGTATCACTAATGCTGCTATGATACCCGTGATTTTGTTCTGGTGTTATTGGTGTCTCTTCCCCACAATTTACTGCTGCTGCGGAACACACATATCATGCGACGCAAAAAAGTGGCCTGTAGCAACGATAGTAAATTACAACAGAGCATGCTGGCTTGAAGCAAGAGGTTGCTATCCGACAAGGGACTATTACAAAAAAGTGTATAGTCATTTTATGTCCAAATGGGGGTCCCTCCTATTTTTATTACGAGAAGTAGAGGGAAGACAAAAATTCTTTTACGGACTCGTGATGACTTTCATTGATAGATAACTGCTTCTTCTAAAAGGCAACTGAACGCTTTTAGAAGGCATTGGAGCATCTGCTAATGGTTCCACTCACGCTGTCTACATACTATTATAACATAATACAAG
Source organism: Sungouiozyma intestinalis (assembly GCA_003708845.3). Lineage (NCBI taxonomy): Eukaryota > Fungi > Ascomycota > Saccharomycetes > Saccharomycetales > Saccharomycetaceae > Sungouiozyma > Sungouiozyma intestinalis. The sequence continues at coordinate 119,381 of PPOJ03000017.1, read as the reverse complement.
ATATAGGTAATTGATAACAATATCTTAGCGTAGTACGCAGTACTCATTAACAAATCTTTAACACGCTATGTTGAAAATATTGGATTCCAATGGATAGATACCATGCTGTAGCTATATGGTATAGATATCCTGTACCTTACTTCAGCGCCTCTTACACTTAATTGCAATTGCTTTATTCGTGTTTGAACTACTAGTTATTGAACTCCGAAGTCCGTGCCCAGTTCCACCAGCGTGTCCGTTCTGCTGCTGTCCTGGGCCTCTGTATACCTCCACACAAAAGTGCAGATGTGCCCCACATTTTTTGCGCCTTTTGCGTGGGCTGTAACGCGCAGTCGCCACACCGGGCCACAGCGTTAAAATTACCCGCACCTCTTCCGCGGTAGCGCCCCGCCTTTGAGACTCATCGTTTTCAGTCCTACGAAACGCCTGGCGGCCTCGAGCCCATAACCCTCGCATGCATGTGAACGCACTGCACACTGTAAGTGATGGAGATTACTCATCAGATGGAGGAATGAGCTATCAGGGTAGGATCACGTGGCTGATGAACCGTCAATGCCGCTTACTGCAGAAAGACTTCCATCGTCTTGCACCTTGAATTACGATCTTGCGACGTACTCCGGGATAGTTCAACAAACCCCAAGCTCGTTGTTTCTCCGATGATGGTCACGTAGCAACTGCTAGTAACGGCGCTAAATGCATATTCCACAGAAACTTTGGCCCTGGAACCACTGAAGGAGGAAGATGTGTACCCACGAAAGTCACCATACTCGATACTCAACCGATGAGCGTCATGTCCAGAGACACTGGGGAGCTGTCGCACAGAGCGCCAGTAGTGGCAAAGAGCGGTCTCATGGCACGTGGTCGTTAGGAATTCTGATCACGTGATCACGTGAGAGGGACTCGGCCGGAGTTTATAAAGCCCTACCAAGAAGCCTCTGCCAGTGCCATGTACAAACCAAATCATGGTAAGAGAGGTTTACCGTGCAATTTACCGTTGAGGATGTTCAGATTGAAACCTACAGTGCGATTGTACTCGGTGCTGGCGGGTGCAGCCGCTAAAGACTTCAACCCAGTGCAAATCTCGACTTTGTCCAATGGCCTGAAAGTCGCTACATCTGACGTACCGGGCCACTTCAGTGCATTGGGACTTTATATCGGTGCAGGATCCAGGTTCGAGACTGGTTCTCTCAAAGGGTGTACTCATATTCTGGACAGATCGGCTTTTAAAAGCAGCAAGAATTTCGATGGAAGAACTATGGCAGAGACTTTAGAGTCTCTGGGTGGGAACTATCAATGTACCTCATCTAGGGAGACTCTGATGTACCAGGCGTCGGTGTTCAACTCTGATGTGGAGCAAATGTTGCAATTGATCAATGAGACAGTGCAGTATCCAGTCTTCCATGAAGACGAAGTGGAGCAGCAGAAGCTTAGTGCCATGTTTGAGATAGATGAGATCAGCTTGAAACCCGACTTGTTACTGCCCGAGTTGCTGCATACCGCCGCGTATTCTGGTGCCACCTTAGGGTCTCCGCTATTGTGCCCGAAGGAACTGATTCCATCGATTTCTCAAAAATCCTTGAATGAGTACAGGAACAAGTTTTATCAACCAAACAGGATGGTTGCAGCATTTGTTGGTGTAGAGCATGAGACAGCTCTTAAGATGTCTGAGAAGTATTTTGGTCATTGGGACATCAGCCCCAGTGCTTCCAAGATTACCAGTGACGTAGCTCACTATACGGGTGGACAATCTACCACGCCGCCTGCCCCCACGTATGGGACTATGCCCGAGTTGTTTCACATGCAAGTAGCGTTTGAAGGATTGCCTATTGACCACCCTGACATCTACGCTCTAGCGACTTTGCAAACGTTACTAGGAGGTGGCGGATCGTTCAGTGCGGGCGGGCCTGGGAAGGGAATGTACTCTAGACTATACACTGACGTCTTGCATAGGTACCATTTTGTGGAGAACTGTGTGGCGTTTAACCACTCATACTCTGACTCAGGGCTGTTCGGTATCTCGATATCGTGTGTCCCCGAGGCAGCACCAGAGATGGCAGAAATTGTAGCCATTCAAATGTCGAATCTGTTCGCTAACACAAGGACAAAGCTAACGGACGAAGAGGTTTCCAGAGCTAAGAATCAACTCAAATCATCATTGCTAATGAACTTGGAATCGAAACTTGTGGAATTGGAAGATATGGGTAGACAGATCCAGTTGCACGGCAAGAAGATCCCGATTGAAGAAATGATTGCAAAGATTGAAAAATTGACTCCCAGAGACCTTGAACGTGTAGCGGAACTGGTCTTCACTGGTAATGTCAAAAATCTAGGTGAAGGTACCGGTAAACCCACAATTGTTATGCAAGGCAAGAGAGAGGATTTCGGGGACATTGACGAGGTTATGAGACATTATGGATTAGGTAAGGCTGACCCAAACGCTCAACAATCATCATTGTTAAGCAAGAAGAAAAGCAAATGGTTTTAAAGTCATATATTTCTTCACTCAATCAAAAAGTAAACATTTTAAATGTTAACATATCGTGTACATACGCATAAATTCAACTGGCCGGACACACTCATATATGTATTATCTACATGTTGGAAGGCCTAATATAATATACTGATCCATTGATTTAGATTATTGGGTAATGTTCATTTATTCCAGGACTATTTTTTTAATACTCAGTACTACTTGTCTATGCGCCATTTTCCGAAGCCTTTAATTTCCAGTATTCTAGTTGTTTTTCTAATTCTAGAACCTGATCTTGGAAGAAGGAGTTGTCTCTTACAAAGCGCTTTAAATCAATCTCGTGTTTAGAAACGAGTCTCTGCAATTTGCTGATTTCGTCATTGTATGAGAGTATGTCTTGCTCATGAGCTTCTCTGTCAGCGTTAGCGGTAGCAATCACTTCTGCTTGCATTTGATTCTTTTTGGTCAATTCCTCAATGATTCTTTCCTGCTGATTATTTTTCTTCATTTCTTCGTACTTTATTTCCGACTCATGAGATAGAAGGTTTTCTAGTTCATTTATTTTAGAGACCCACGACTCCTTCTCTGATGTCTCATCCAGTGCTCTTTGCATTTTTGTAACTTGTTGAGTAAATTCAGCATTTTTCGCCTTTAATGTTTGGTTTTCTTCGTATAGTTCAATATTCAATCCTTTCTCTTCATCAAATTTCTCTCTATAAGAATCTGACTCCTTCTTAAGATTTTGAACTAGTTCTTCAGTTCTTAGTCCTTGTGATTTTTGATGCTCAATGATCTCTTCCAAATATCTAATTTTATCAGTCACTTCTTCTTTCTCTGCCGTAGACTTAGACAAATCATCAGACGTTTCTGCAGCTTTTTGCTTAATTGACTCAATCTCAGATTCTAGTTTCTTGTTTTCATTCTCAAGAAGTCTTATCGTATCTGAAAGGCTCTCAGTTTTAGAAACCAATTGGTCACGTTCTTTTGTTAAAGCCCTTTCTGCTGTCTCTGCTACATCTCTCTCATTACTCAAGATTTCAACAAGTTCGGAGTAGTGTGCATTCTGTTTCAGCAAACCATTGACTTTAGCTTCTGATTCATTCGATAGAGTCTCTAATTTATACTTCAACGTTGACACTTCTTTCCTAAACTCGGTTTCAGTCTTCATATTGTCCTCGATTCTGCTTTTCAACATATCAATTTCATTGTACAGTTCTGATTTATCATCTCTAGCTGACAGTCTTTCTTTCAGATGAGTTAAATCCGATGATAAAATGGAATTTAAATTCTGTATACGATTCACCTCAAGCATGGTCTCCTGAAGCCTCGTGTCAATGTCGTTCTTTTCTACCTGTGTCTCCCATAAACTCTTTTCCTTTTGCTTGTTTGACAACTTTAATTTTTCAATGACATCAGACATATTTTGAATATCTTCTTCAGCTTGCTTGAGCGCAAGATGATAGTCTCCTAATTGAACTTCGTTTGTATGAAGCTCGTTGACGCATTCTTCATATTTGAGTTTTTGTTGCTTTAAGACACTCTGCAGCATCTCTCGTTGTTTATCAGATATGTTTAGCTCTTTCTCCAGCCCGTTGATCTGCTCATTGAGTAAAATTTCTTTAGTTGAAGATTGACGAACTTCGAGATTAAGATCATGGATCTTTTTGTCCAATTCATTTAAGAGTTCCTGGAGCTTATAATTCTCCAGTTTCTGGAAGCGAAGCTCTTCCTCATATTTTGAGATACTATCTTTATTTGTAAACAGATTTCCTGCACCAGGTAAATTGGTTCGATCATGCAAAGGTAATACTTTCAGCTTCTTTTCTAGCGATTTCACTCTATCCTCGCTGGCCTCAAATTTCAGTTTATATATATCAGACGAGGATTTGACACCTTGTATCTTATTGAATTTCTCATGCAAAGCAGATGCAACATTCAAAGCATCTTGGTGAGCAGCTTGTTCAGACTTAAGTTGCATCTTTAGATATCCAGTCTCCAAGATGAGTTTCTCGACATTAACTTCAGGAGTTGCAATTTCATTCAGCTCCTTCTCCAAATCAACATCGAGATTTGCTTGCTTAATGATTTCTTTCGTCCGTTTCACTTGAGCCTTGCAGTTTTGATAGTCAAATGATGCAGATGCTAATCTTGTTTCGACAAATCTCAGTTTGGATATCAATGTCTTTTTTTCCTCGATTTCCTTGCTCAATTCTTTCTCTTTGTCTTCTAATTTGAGAGTTGTATCATGATATGCGTGTAATAAGTCATCTTTGCTCATATCCGAGATGCTTTGGGGTAGATTTCTAGGAAGCCTCGAACTATTAAGAAGACGTTCTTGCAAAAATTGATTGAGAGATATTTCTTCTTCTAATCTGCTTTCAATCGCATCATATTTAGCCTGATCTTTTTTGGATATGGAATTCTTCAGAGTTTCTTCTTTATATTTTTCAAACTCCTCTATTAGCGAATTGTATTCTGATTTAATATTGGTAACATTCACTTGAGCTTCGTTTATTTCCTTGATCAGTTTTTTCTGTTCTTCTATAGCAGAATCTCTTTGTTGAGAAATGTCAGTAATATCGTTCTGGTACGATTTAATACTATTCTTCAAACGCTGTAGTTCAGTGTCCTTTCGCGTTGTCTGTTCAAGGAGCTGTGCTTGTTCTCTTTTCGTCTTGGATACTTCCAACTTAAGGTCTGCATTTTCGGCAACAAGGGTATTTAATCGAGAAAGGGCAGCACTCATATTTTTTTCAACAGTTGTTATCTTCAAAGAAAGATTCTCGTCAGAAACTTCTAATTTCGATTTCAAAGAATGTATTTCCTTCATATTTTTGTCCCTCAATTGTTCTAGCTCCTGTAATTTAACTGTCAGTTGTTCGTTTTTCTTCTGTAGTAAATCTAGTTCCTTTTGTTGAGAACTTTCAGAATGTCTTGTAGACTGTATTTGCTTAGTTAGATCTTCTTTATGAGAGGTAAGTTCCTCAATCTTTTTATTCCCCTCATCTAGCTCTACTTTGATGGTATCAAACTCGTCAAGCAACTTTTGGTATGTTTCTATTGCTTTGATTTTTTCTTGGTCTGACTGTTCTTTAAGAGCTTCCATTTCTTCAAGATCAACTTGTAGTACACGTTTTTTCTCTTCAGCTTCTAAGAGCATTTTTTCTTTCGCTTCTAATTTTTGGACTTCATCCTTTAAAAGATCTCTAACCGATTTAAGCTGCTCTTTAACAGTCCCATTTTCTTCGATTAACTTATGTTTTTCTGATTCGCTATTCTTTAGTTGTGATTCCATAACTTTTATCTGTTCACTGAATTTTTTGGTCCTTGTTATATCTTGAGTTGAATTTAAAAGAGGTTTTATTCTCATAAATAAGTTGTACCAAGGATCTTCCATAAGTTTATTATAAACTCTGAAGGATTGACCAATTATTCTAGCAGATCTTAAGGCCCTCAAAGATTTAGACACACTATTTCTTACAAAATTTGCCTTGATCCTTGAATTTAGTAGCGTAGTTAGAGCCATTAATTTTTTCTCCTTCTCTACTTCCAAACTGGCAAGTACACCAGCTTTGAAAAATAATTTTGTGTTACCGATTTTGAATAAAGATACGTCCAGGTATAGATCTGACAGGATTGACTGTGATAAAGACTTGAAATTACGACTACCAAACGATATATGTTCAGCACTATTGGAGGATGTCAGTATGTTGTACCTTTGATAAAATTCCTTAAAGAAAATACGGTTAGGGAAACCTTCTCTAGCAATCCGTATACCTTCTAAAACACCATTACAACGCAATTGCTCTAAAATTAATCTTCTATCAAAATTTTTCGCCATCTTCTTATTATTGGGTATTATACATCGAACAAAGTGAGGATGTGAGGTACTGAGTTGGGTTAATAAAGATTGCAACTGTTCACGATGGTGTGCGGACGCAGTTCTGAAGGATCTATTCGCAGACTTGCCAGATCTTTGTGCCAACTGAGTGCTACTGTTGAAGGCGTTCAGTCCAGTGGTGAAAAAACTGCTGATCAACTCATTGCTAGAGTCTTTCAGAATTGTTTGTAAATTCTCATTTAGAGGATCTTTATTCTTAGACAACCAGCCTTCAACATTATATTCTACATCTCCAGCATAATGTTTCAAAATGAAACAGTTGTCTAATTTTGATCTCTTAAATCTATCTGACTTATTTTCCCAACTTGTTATTAACTTTTTAAGGAAAGCATCGTCTGAAGATTTGGGTAAGATAGACTCCTCGTCCAACAAAGGCAGGATACCGCTTGGTGATATCTTCTTCTCTATTAGATCTATTGTGTTTTGTAGATTTTTCCCGTAGTCAATATATTCCCATTGGATATTCTCTTTCATATATTCATTTTGCTCTAGAACAAACATATGGTGATTGAAGAACTGTTGTAATTTTTCGTTAGTATAATTTATGCACATTTGTTCAAACGAGTTGTGTTCAAAGATTTCAAAACCAGCAATATCTAACAGGCCAATATGATTGGCAGTAACTGATCCATGATCTAGAGAGTTGTTGATTCGATTCACAATATGGCCAAATAGGTTTTCATACAGTGTTCTGGATAAAGAGTTCAAGATAAATCTAGCCTGGCTAGCGTTCTTAGCTTGGGACACCCATTCCTTACCAGCTTTAGATTTTGGCTTTAGGATAGCCATGTGGAATTCTGAGTCGGAAACTCCTAAAAGCTCTGATAAAGCGTGAGTATCATTCTTGATTGAAGATTGTTCTGCTCTCTCGGAAGTGAATTCTATGTTACCGATATGTAAGATAATTGCCACGACTTTCAAAATCGCTACAATCTCTTCTTCTTTAAAACCTACAATATTCAGTGCAGTCATTAATGTATTGAAATTTGCCTTGTCGTTGACACCGGGGATTGAAGGATTGGAATTGAGCAGATACTTATAGTCAGTGACTTTGTTAGAATTTAATTTGTACACGTTTGATAATTCCTTTTCAGACAACCCACTTAGGAACTGGTAGAAAATATGATAGTTTCTCTCACTCAAATGTTGGTTTATCACTCTTGATTTCTCTAATAGATACCATTCAATGTGAGCACCATTGATTTTTCCATTCTCGTCGAACTCAATCTTGATGAATTTACCAAACCGGGAAGAATTGTTATTCCGTATTGTTTGAGCATTACCGAAGGACTCTAATATGGGGTTACTCTCCAGAATTTTCCTTTCAAAGCTTTGGAAAACTAGCTCATCCCCTTGGTTAATCGAAGAAAAGAGTTGATCATTTTTTGAAGTGATTGACGCCAGGTATTGTAAGATTTTTTTCGTATTCTCGGTTTTCCCTGCACCAGATTCACCTGTCACCAGGATGGTTTGATTTATCTTTTCTCTCAGCAAGTTTTGATAAGCCTCTTCAGCAATAGCGAAAATATGAGGTTTGCTTTCTTCCTTTAAAGACCCGTTATAAAGGTTAATGTATTCTTGATCATAAATCTTTATATTAAAATACGGATTGATTGCCACAAGAAAGAGACCAGAATATGTATAAATCAGGTCATCCTTATACCTATTTTCCAAATTATGGAGCACAGAAGGCTCATTTAAATATGTCAATTCAGACATGTTATCTGTCTTATTGAAGTTCGATGGGTTGATTGGGTGCACTTCTGACTGTGGGAACTGTTTAGTTTCGTGAGAGTCAATCAATTCGACCTCTGCAAACTGTTCATCGACATTCTTGAATTTATTCTTAGTCACCGTTGTAGCCAGGTATTTGGCTTGAACAAATGTAAGTTCGTCGTCTGGAACCCAGACTAATTTTTGTTCAGTCATCCCAATCTCTTTTCCGTGAGAGACAGCACACACGTTTCTACTAAGCTGTTTCAAATCAATAGACAATTGCTGTCAGTCGGTGATACCTGTACTTCTTGCTATAACTATGGAACACCAGCGTAATGGAAAAGACTGTTTACCTTTTTGATCTTCAGGTAAATTCAACATTTTGCCTAATCAGGAAACCAGAATAGAATCACGTGAAATATGTAAGCTATCACTGTATACGTGTGCAATGAACCCGTCCAGGTATGAGTGACCTTCCTGTCAGCAATGGCAACCACTGCCTGTGCTCGTACAGACACCGGAACGCTCCTTATGACCCTCATTTGTAATTATGATGCTACTTTCGTGCAGACCGTAAATTGCGGAGGTTGTCCTATTTCCTCCCCAGCTTCATATTCCCCACCCTCTCTGTGTTTCCTAAACTGAATTACCTTCAATCAGTGTGCTACTCGGCAGAGCAAACAAACAAAAACCACCCCTCCTACAGCTAGCGTGGGGAGTAAGCGTGGGGAGTAAGCGTGGGTCAGGAACACCCATACTTACTTGCATTTTTTGTGACATTTGGTTGCCTCTACTGGACTGCTTGGGAAATCCATCTGCAGATGTCTTCTCCAAAAGGTCAGTTGATGGGGGGTGTCAGAGTGCACTCAAACGTTTTATGCACCGTTGGTGACAGACTCTTTTCGCTTCGTACCCGCGATTCTTGGGAGAGGGTATTTTTATTTGTCAGAATCTGCCGTGGAAAAAAGTTTGTTCTCGAAGACCAAGGTCCAGATCTTCTGCAAGGACCCCACTGGAAAAGATAAGGTTGGAATCAGGTGCCAGATTCTGTTTCTACGGCCTGTTCTGTGCTCGAGGACGGATCTGAGCTTCCCCATACGGATGCTGTCAAATCCTTTGGATAATCGCTTGGTAAAAGAAAAGAGCGCAATCAAAGCGTATATAATCACCAACTTGGTTGAGGCAGTTGCCAGTGTACACGTTCCAGCGTTTTTTGGGGGGAGAAACAGTGGATTTTTCAAAAGAGATACGTAGGCGTGATCAAAGTTTGGTTCTTTCTGGAAAGCATGAACTCTTTAGTGCTATTTGAACTTGGTTCCAAACCTAGGCCTCGGAGCCAAGATTTATCCAATGCTCGGGTCATGGTGATGGGAGATTCCTGTTCTGGTAAGACTTCTTTTGTTCTCCGTTGCGTTAATAACACTTACCAGCCCGTTAGCGAAGGTACCTATTTCGAGGATATCTATCATAAAACTATTCACAGGAAGGAACAAACCGAGTTTCTCCAAAGACCTGGGTGCAAAATTGATTCTGTTGTGAAGAGACACTTACTAGACATGTGGTCTCACAAGACACAGAACGTAGAATTGCAGATGCTGGATGCTGATCCACTCGAGATTGCAGATTTCTCAAGTGTCAGAGATGAACAGATTTTGCAATGCGATGGGTTTGTCATATGTTTTGACCCGACGAATGTGGAATCCTTTTCAAACTTAAGGACATATCAAAGAAGGATCGAGAGAATCAGAGGTATGGACGATCGTGTACCTGTCTTCATTCTCTCTACAAAGGCAGACTTATTAGTAGAGAAAAAAGTCATGTTGGAAGACGTGAAGGCGTTGATAGAAAGATTAGAACTGTCATTTGAAAACGATTTTTTCGAGGTCTCTTCAAAGGATAACTATAACGTGAACGAGGTCATCTTGGAACTAATTACAAGGATAGATATTTATAAACTGTCTCAAAGGTCTGCGTTACGGGCAGATGCCGTAACTGAGCAATTTAACGGAAACGATCACATTGATTTTTCTCCAACAATTCCTAACGTTGGTAGAACGTCTCAAATAAGCAACCATTCAAGGACCTCCGGATCCGGCATTTCTCAAAAGGAACAGGACAATGAGACAAGCGAAAGTTCGCCCAGTGACCTTGAGTCTTCCATAAAGTCTGTCAACGAAAACTTACTACCGAAAAGCTACTCTAAACCTAGAACGGTGTCAAGGCCCACTAAAGAGAAATGTCAGTGCCCAGAAACGGACACTCGTGTCTCTCAGAAGAGCCGATCCCAGCAATGTTGCATTATTTGTTAGGCGAATACCAAAAACATAGGCATCCTGTAGAATGGCTGGCAACAGACATTACTACACACATATACATTATAGACATTAGCATCTAATTACAGATATTTAGATAAATGTATCATATTACAATATCTTTTCATCATCAGAAATTGTTCGACTAAAAGTCAAAGTAAGCTCGATTGAAGTGAAAGTGTTCATGGTTTTTTTGCCGAAATCTTCTTTTCATCAGCTTTCTTCAGCATTAACATCCCCAGTCTGGTTCCTACTAAGGTAAACCCGATTATTAATAGGAATATAGGTAGATATATTGCATATATGCTTGGAATTGGGAACAATAATGGGAGTTTTCCTTCCAATTCAAACAATGGTAACACTAGCCATAGACAATAGTAAAGATATAGGAATACCCATAGAGCGAATTGGATCATATGAGCCAGTCATACGCAGAGGGTTCTGCTATGCTGCTTCTTCTTTAAAAAGTATCCTCTCAGGGGTCATTTTCTTCCTGTTGATAATAATATGTTCTTTAAACCGATTCTATGATTTTTCATTATTAATCCTTATTGAACTATGTTGAAACCAAGTAAGCCACCATCAAATGTGTCCTTATATGTTAAATATGGCTGTTTTGCAAACGTTTAGCCCAAGATTGGCTAACAAATATAGCTAAACCTTTGTTTCAAGATTGCTTTTGTCGTTATGCAAAGTTCTTGAAGGGTTTGTTCCGTCTGCTCGCATGTTATGGGCCATTCACAGCGATGGACTGGTCATGTATTGGATATCTAAGGATTTAATAGCATGAGTAATAGACTCTACGTCATTAGTAGTGTTGTTTACAGAGTGTTTGATCTAAGTTCTTGGGAGGTAGAAGACATGCTTGATTAAATATAATTGGTCGTCCTCTTTAAACTAACATAAAAAACCAATACATTATCTCTATGCTCCATTCCAAGAGAACTAGGCGTTGTATTTGTTGTTATGGTTTCCACAATTCCTCATTACGTGTTACTTATTATGCTATTACCAATAACTATCGCTTAAGATGGTAATTGCTAAGTATCACTGCGTCTAGTAATTACTTATACCGAAACAATAATCAATGCTGATTTATAGATATCTTCAGTGCTTATAGGTTCCTCTTTAGTAGCACTTCCTCCTTTGATAATATCATTGGTATCTGTTGTACTTTTGCTATTATTTCTGACAGAAATTTGAATACAGATGAGAGAGTATGGCTAGAGCTATAGTCTACCACTGAGTTACAAAGAGCCTACTGTGAGAAAAAGGCTACAATTGTACATGGATGACTGTAATGAAAAAATATTGTCAGTTTGATTCTTCACACGAGATACGCGGCTCTCCTAAGTACGTACTTCTGCACCTATTCTGCACTGACTAACAAGGACCTCATGGTAATTTCTCCTAAGCTGTCACAATACTAGCACCAGAAACAGCTACCATAGAAATTTTGTAGCTTTCTGGTACCACAACATTAGACATAGTATAGTCATGTGTTTTTTTCATGTTTCGCAAGAAATTTAGCTCGCGTGGCGTAATGGCAACGCGTCTGACTTCTAATCAGAAGATTCTGGGTTCGACCCCCAGCGTGAGTGCTTTATTTCTTCCTTTCCGTGATAGTTTAATGGTCAGAATGGGCGCTTGTCGCGTGCCAGATCGGGGTTCAATTCCCCGTCGCGGAGATTTTTTTGCTACTTGTATAGTATAGATAATATACAATTTATGCCACTACACATGTAGCCCTCACTACATCTCCTCAAAGCTAGGAACTGACACATAGTCACTGCAATCCGTTCACACGCGAAGTCTCATGAACAGGCCTATTGTGATGTCGAGCGTAAGTTCTGGGTAACCCCTCTTTTTTTTATTCTCAGAATATAATGTTTGAAAACACAATGAAAAATTATTAGTACCATTAAACAATATACATAGTGTTAAGTAACATTGTGTTCTAGAATCCCGCTGTCCAAACGGTTTATAACTACGTTCAATAGAAGGGCTTAAAGAAGATACGCAGTATACTTACCAGCATTCTTTTTCCTCCTTTTTTTCTTCTGGTTGTAGTGTGTGAAAACATAAAACAATGAATTGGACCTCAACTCCGTTTGAAAACTTATACTATTCAATTCAAACAGAAGCTCTAGATAAGGCGCTCTATGAAGAACTGGTACCAGATCTACGATGCTTAAATTTAAATAAAGATAAGAAGAGAAACCAGAGCAGTCGAGCTCAATTACAAAAGGATCAGATCACTTTGCATAATGGGACCACTTATCGGGTGAATCAAGATTTTGTTGTAGCAGCTATCAAGCTATCTGATGAATTAGACTTGGATGAATTAGTTGTCTGTGAATTAATGTTATCTGGCTCTTCTGCTGAGTATGAATCGCTGACCAACATAAATAAAGATGATTTGGCATTAATAAACAATGGTAAGATCCAGTATTTTTTAAGAAGACAGTATATTCTACAGATTGTTTCTTATATTGTTAATTGCATTGACCAAAATGACCCACTCTACAGGTCTTTGGTCGATAAGGGTAGTTTAGTCGATGACATTATCCCAGCGTTCCAATTTGTTATGAAAGAATTAAATGATATCAAGCAATTGACTAATAAAGCCAGGATTCTGGATGAGTACAATGTTTGCTTCCAACAGGATGTGAAATTTAAAAGAGATTTTTTATTAAAGGAGATTAGTATTTTAAGTCAAATACTGTACGGGCTGGCAGACAAAGCTTCTATATTGACAAAAACCTATTTGGTGAACTTGATAAATCATGTTTCTGGCATAGATTCCGATGATTTTTTCATAATGTACTATATCCCTGCAATTTTCCATGCGTTGTCGAAATTGGATCAATTTACTGATGATGATGTGAAATCTTTACATACTGAGTTTATCAAGGATTTGCAAGTGGAGAATATTTATGAAAAACCAGTTAAAGTTACGATCATCTTCGTATTTTTAGCATTCTTCATTGACTGGTGTAAGAAGGATCCAAATGGTAGAGCATCTCTGTTTGATTTCAAGACTAAAATAGATGAGCCTATGACTACAGCAGTAGAATTGGGTGCTATCGAGCAACTTTTGGTCTTTGCTGCGGATACTTCCGCTTGTGAACAGGACAAGAGCTTGGATCTATTCTACGACGTTAGATCATTATTGGAAAAACATATACCAAGGTTGATTCCAAAATATCTTTTGGACAATTACCCAACCCAAAGGGCAACACTACAAACCGCTGCAGGAGCTAACACTGCGACTTATGGCTCCAATGATCAAAGCATGTTATTAGGTCATAATAATTTTAATCAAGGGAAAAATTATAAATCTGATTCAAACCCCAATGTCTATAATTCCACTGGCATAGCACTCTCTGATCAAACTTTAGCGTTTTTTGAAAGTTCCTTCCACACTGTGCTTCAAAGAATAATCAAGGATTGTGCATTTCTTTTAACAAAACTGAAAGACGCAGAAGAAGATTCTCTATTGTCAAATGAAGATTTGAATCTTGACGATATTTCGGTGAAAGCAGATTTAGAAAGATTTTTCCTAACAAACTATTATTTCTACGCATCCAGACAAGAGCTCTCACGAGAGTTTTGGCAGGATAAGGAATCGACAGCATTTGGGTTCATTGAATGGTCTTCGAAATGCACAGACTCTTTAATGAGATCCTGCTTCTACCTTATGATTTCTAGTTTGTCATTTGGCCATGAAAACGCATTGAACGTATTCCACTATTTTGGCGAAAACGGGATTGTATCATGGACAATAATGTCTGAATGCATCAAGGATTATGTTCTTAAGATTAATAACCTCAATACTATAATTCAACAAAAACAACAGATCCAAGATTCAGGTGAAATCGACGCTTCTGCTGTAGCATTGGAAGAAGGTTTAAACGAAGAGACTATCATATTTCTTTCTTCTCTTTTTACTCTAGTCAGCTCAGTAGCATATGATGCTGATGAACCGGTACGAGAAACTTTGTCCACTTTCTTCACAGATGTCATATTTGAATTCTCAAAATTGGATACCCCATTGGTTGGAGCTTGCTTTAAAACGTTAAGTCACTTGGTGCCAAGATCTAATGCATTGAAAGCCAAATTCTGGGAAAATCTAGATTCTATGATCTTCAAGACAGCTAATCTTTCCAATTCACCATCTTCATATAGAGCTGCATTCGTCTCTTTGTTTACCAACTTTTCAGAGGTGCTTGGTTTTTTGCAGTTGTTCAAAAGGCTAATACAGCTAGATGAACAGAAAAATAAGCATAATGATTTTCTAGCATTTGGGAAACTATCGTTCCCTCCTAAGCTAGGTCAGACTTACAGAAAGGCAGGTCTATGGCCATATTATGAGTATATTATGAATGAGGTTTTGATATATTCGTCGCGGTTACAAGATTACTCGAATGAATTTGCAATCCAGAGTACCATATTGGAAATTATAAAAATCTCTTTGGACTCATTTGACTACACTGCTATCCTCAATTCAATCCCAACTGGTACTAACCTGAATAAACATGTGGTTACCGAAGATTTCTATTCCTATGTCCAAGAATCTCCGACCACTATAATTTTCAATCTATTATTCACAGAGGATATTTATAAATGCTTATTCAAAATTACGTCGGTTGGTATTGATAATATTTCTATAGCATCTGAGGGTGGGGATAAACAGCTACAACTCCTAGAACTGGCAACCAAGATAATTCTATCGATTTTGCAACATCAAAGCACTTATTTGGAAGAACTTGTTCCTATAGTGAAAAAACATCAAAAGTCTGTATACTTACTTCCAAAGGACCTAGGAAGTCATGGCTTGTACACTTTCTATGACGCATTTTTCTTTAATATTGGTTTAGTTGCTCACTTTGGTTTATATGTGGGGTTGAATAACCATACTATTGCATCAAACTCCTTAGAAATTCTTAAATTATTATCAACTCACTATGCTTCCAGTGAATTTGAAAATGGCTCGCCGAACAAATTGCTAACTATTTTTGAGTCAGTTGACGAATCGGCTAGGATTAAAGACGCTTTTATACATCAGTTAGAGTCATCGATTGAATCAGAAAGAGACCTAGTTCTTAAGATTAAAATATTAGATCTACTTGGTTCAAATTTGTCTCCTAAAGATCGTAAACCTACCGTTGCGCATCTAATTCTGGGATTTCAAGTATCTGATGCTATCACAACAGGACCGCTGCTTTCTACATTTATCGCATCAAACTCATCCGTCTTCAACTCTCTGTTAGGCCTTCTAATGGCATCGCTTAGATCTATTGATGTGGCAAACATAGAATATGCACCTGTAAGGTTGGCAAGTATGTGCTTTGATATTATTACTAAATTATACCAAAATCCTTTGACATCATCGCTGGTATGTGAATACTTAATTTCAGTCGATTTTTTCGACGCTTTGATGGCATTAGATCCTCAAATTAATAGATTTACATTATGGAATGACATGAGTCTGAACAATAACTCCTTGGATGTCACTAGATCATTCGTCCAAAATCAATCCTTGGGAGCTTTTCTTTCTTTTATGAAATACAGGAACTGTTTAATACAGTACCTAAGCTTGTTTTTCCATAGACTATCGTCATCAGGAACACGGTCACAGATGTCCTCTCATGTTGAACTTCTCATTAATAACTCTATGTTCTCCACTAAAGTGTTTTCTTTCTTGAGCACACTAAATTACGGATCGCTGTATACAGATGATGAGAGTCTTAAAAGCCAGATATCCTTTTTTGCTGAATTAGATATAGACACTGAAAGAATAGAGTTCAAAGATAACTGCGAAAATGAAATATTTGATTTTTCAAATCTTGACAGTCTGCTCTCGCTGTATTCTCTGAATAAGAAACCTGTTTCCAGTAGCATGGTATTGACTACCGTTTCTGATAATAATGCATTTGAAAAGAAACTGGAGGAAGAGGTGGATTTGATTAAGTTATACTGCACGAGTCGTGTGGCTAAAAACAAATTTGATTCTTTACAACTTTCTGTTTTACACTCCTGGGTACAACTGGTGCAGATTCTTGTTTCTGATGGTAAACTAAAACCGTTAGAAAGAGCTGATTTCATATTGGAAGTTTTTGGGTCCATTATTCCTAAACTTAATGACTATGTTGATTTTGATGTCAAGTTTTCAGAGGAACTAGTGTCCTTAGCTGGATTCTTATTTTCGGTGTATCAAAAAGATCGTGCTGAAGTTGACAAAAATGAGAACATGGACTCTCGTCTACACAGTCTGTTTAGACTATGTCTTCATGGTATTGTATCTCCCCTATCTTCTATTGCGTTAAGAGCCAATTTTTACTCGTTAGCTAATCAATACCTTATCAACATTAATAGTGTGAAAAGTGTAGATAAAGATATCTTACACAGCCTACGTTTGAACTCTGAAAATTTTGTAGATGTTGTGTGCAAGGATGTCATTTATGGAGAAGAAACAAGCAGAATGACAGGGATACTATTATTGAATTCGCTAATCCAACTAGCTAATGCTAATCGTGAAAACTTCATATTGGATTCTATGACTAGGAATGCACATCTCTCGTTGATAATCAGGTCATTGAAAAATGTAGACTCGCTGTTAAGTTCTAGCAATGAAGAAATATCTCTTTCATCTTTGATTTACGAAATCACAGCGTTCAAATCTACTGTCTATTTCTTACTCAGAATTGCAGAAACAAGGTCTGGTGCCCGGACAGTTTTCCAAAACAAGTTGTTCCAGGTTTTGGAGCAATTGGACTTTTTGAAGACCGATCCAGAATTAGGTATAACTCTGCAATTTGAAAGACATCCTAATATGGTAGAATCGGTTAAAAAGACTATCAGTTTGGAAAAATCTGTCACGCTGGGAAATGGCTCAGACAGTATAAGCATAGCTGATCTCTTAATGCCAGTCCTAAAGTTATTGAGTGTGATACTTATTAGCGTTGGGAACGAAAATATTGCAGTTATTCAAGGAATAAGGAAGCTGCTAACCGCTTACAACAAGATTCTTTTTGGAATAATGAAAAAAGATGCTCTTGACGATGATAGATCTGCCATAGAAGGATCACAGAACTCAAATAAGCATTGTAAGGACATGGCTAACTTAATTGTCTTACTGTACACTTTAGCCGACTTAAAGTCAACGAATCTTCTGAAACAATAAGCAATCACATCATATATTAAGTATATATTATAGACAATATATCTACAGTGTCATAACTAATCGCGTAGTTACAAATCTCTGGCTATTGCTGTGCATTTTCCTTAGCTCAAAACTCGCTCTTCGGTTTCGAAAATAAATTAATTTGTTGATATATTTGTTACGTTGTTAACTCTTAATTATAATCACACCCATCATTAACACCAGTTCATATCAACATCTAAAACTTTGTGCGAGTGTTGTTAGCATATTTGAAAATAGGAGCTGCTACCTGTCGAGCCCATCTTCTCAACCTTTTATTTTACCCCCGCTAGTCGAACATTGCGCATAAACTACATGTCTCTCAATTCATCTGACTATGATCCTTTGGAAGATATAACAACAATACTATCTACCAAGAAATCCTTGAACGAATTGGATTCAATTTTAGCCATTACAAGGTCCTATAAGCTGAAATTGAATGAGATTGTCACAGTAACGGATGTTGATTATGATATCGAAAGATCTAACGAATTGAAAGATTTGGCAAAAGCATGTTCATCCTTCAATGAAACAAAACAAAAAGCTTCAGAGACTCAGTCGACCATATTTAATCTGACTGAAGGCATCGCAGGCTTGGATAACGCAAAACTTAATTTAACACAATCTTTAACGTTATTACAAAATCTAAAGATTCTTGTGGATAGCTTAAGCGAATGTAAGCACCTATTGGCAAGCAATTCATATCAAAAGATGGTTTCCCCTTACAAGATTATGTGTTCATTATCGGAAGTGACGTTTTCTCAGTATAAATCTGTTAATGACATTGGAATGCTCATAGCTACTGTAAATAGGTTTAAGGCCGAGACTTTTAATAAGATAAAGTCAATATATTCGAAACTGTTGGATACCAGTGCAAGCATTGATCAAGCCGCTGAGTTACAGCTTAAGGATGGTGCCTGTCAACTCATTGATACGGACTCCAATTCCAGAAGCCAGTTGATAGATTGGGCTATTGAAAAGTTGTTGTATGAAATCACAGAAATATTCCAATTTGATGATGAGGCAGGATCTTTAGAGAACTTAGCTAGACGCTATATGTTCTTCAAAAAAGTTATTAACAATTACAACACGAAGTTGGCTCCTTTCTTCTTATCAACATGGGAAGTGCCTCTAAAACTAACCTCACAATTTTACAAACTCACCAAGAAAGATTTAAACATCCTGCTGAAAAAAGAATTCAAAGATAAAAAACCTTCGATCGATTTATTCATGGACTCGTTAAGGACTACTATGGAATTTGAAACTTATATTGACGTTAGGTTTTCCAATAAACTAAAAGAAGAAAAGCTAAGTACATGTTTCGAGCCATACTTAAGCTTATGGGTGTCTCATCAAGACACGTTAATGGAAAAGAAGTTTCTTACTTATATGTCGGAGAATAAAATACCAGATAATGCTGCAGAAAACTCGGTAGTTCCATCGATGGCCGATATATTTAGAACTTACAGGGCTATCTTAACTCAAACAGTGGAGCTTGTTGGTGATGCAAAGAATGAGAGTATATTGGTTCACTTATCTGAATTTTTCACCAAATGGCTGAACAAGTACTTGGTTCAAATTTTACAACCATTACTTTTGCCTGATGGTATCGACATTCAAGATAAAACTGAGGTTATACAATATACAGTTCTATTGGTGAACACCTGCGATTATTGTTCTACTACCACGCAACAATTAGAAGAAAGACTCTCCCAACAATGTACAGAACCAAATGCCATCTCAGAAATGTTCAGGGACACAACAGATTCGTATGAAAGCCTTTTGGCAAAGGGTATCAACTTACTTTTGCAAAGAGTTATACCCTTGGATCTCAGTTTTGTATGGAAGGAGTTTGATAACACTGACTGGTCGCGTGTTCTTGTAGAAGATTATAGCAGGTACATGCTGTCTCTAAAGAAAACACTTACTTTCAGCAGGCCGGATCCTTCAAACGATATTCCCACAAATAGGTATACTTTGGAAACAATTATCCAGAAATTGAACAGAGATGTGTATAAATGCAACTTCTTTGACAAATACTTGGAGTTATTAACATCTAACTACATGGATTGTATCATTAGAATTTTACAACCTAACCCACCATATGCTTCACCACATAACCACAGGCGTTTTAGCATTAAAGCAGTAATTGCCATTGGAAAACAACTTTTGCTAGATTTGGAGCTTTTAAAGGCATCGCTGAACACATTCTTTGAAGCATTTACGGAAGACGCGGCTCTTTCGCAAGGTGCTGCTCATAAAAGGATTAAAAAGCATATTGATACTAACATAACCGAATTGCAAAACTTTTTCAAAGTACTCGATGCTCCGGTTTCCTCAGCGGATGACTATTGCGAAACATATATGCAATTAACATCTAGAAATACCGATCAAGTTGTTTGGGCATTTACCTTGGCATTGAAGGGAGTGCCATGGGATTTAGCACAGTGGCGTCAACTATGGACATCGTTCCAGGATCATATTTCTAACAGTGAGTCGGAAGACAAAGTTGAAAAGGGACTCTTTGTGTATAAATGGGATATGAAGCATATTTACCGATTTGAAATGAACCTCGCACGGATACAAGACCCAGAGTGGTCTTCTTTCTTGAAGCAATCTCTGAAAATTACAGCACCAAAGAATACTAAATCCTAAAAGCACTCAGCAACCCGCGAGAAAAGATCTGCGATAAATGATGAATACTCTTAGGCGGTTAAGAAAAAATAATGCAGTTCAGTCTATATACAAAAATTGTATGTAATGAGCCCATTCTGGGATAGTGGCTAACCCTCGATAAGTTTGGCAGTCAAAGTTTCCAAATCTTCCAGCGTGCGTGGCTCTTCAATATCCATTGAGTCCTCCACTTTCTGTTCAGTGCCTCTTGAGTACGATTTCTTAATTTTCTTAGTTGGCATCATTTCAGAGTCACTCTCTTCATTTGCAAACTCCATATCGTCACTCAAGTTACCAGTTCCTACATAAGCATGCACGGCTGGCTCCTCAGACTCATCAGATAAATCCTCTTCCATTTCTCTTCTTAGCGCTTCTGCTCTCTTTCTTTTCTTTTCCTGTCTTTTCTCTTTGGCTAGTTGTTTGTCTTCAACATCTACCATCGCCATAATTTCAGATTCTTTGCCCAAGAAAGCATCTTTTTGAGTTTGAGCGCTACCTTTCTTTTGAAATTCTTCTTCTCCTTCTAATTCGTAAACTGGGTGAGAGACACCGTCGTCGTCAAATATAATCTTAGTAGCATTTCCCTTAGTAGAAACAGAGGCCTTCTTGGATAGAGCTTTCTTTTGGGCTCTCTTTGAACTAGGTAACGTTAGCTCAGGAAGATCTTCTTCAACCAGTTGATGATCTGCTCTTTTAACGGTCATGAAGTCATCTTCTTCGCGATCTGCTAATTGTTGTTTCGTGACATTCATATAATGCTCACTCAAAACGGTTTGATTCTTACGTTCAAACATCTTATCGTATTTGGTTCTGCCTTGGTTATCTTTCTGCCCAAGTTCACCGTCGGCATTAGCATTTTCCAACGCCAACAGTTGCCTAGAAGTATTTTTGAGCTCTTTGCTTCTTTCAATTGCTTTCATACCTTTAATTTTAATGTTAGGAGCACCTGCTAATCCCAGCGAGGCAGCAAATTCATCTGTAGGGAGTTGGTCGAACTTGAAGACTTCTTTGTCATTCTGGATATATATTGACTTCACATATGAAATAAAAGCCTTTTGCGCTAAATATTTTAGCTCAGGGTCTTTGAACAGTAGGGATTGTAACTGTGGCTTGATAGATTTTTTCTTCGTAGCTTTAATGGTTAAAACTTCTGGTTCAATTTTCTTAGACTTTAGTCTATTTAAAAACGCATCTTTCTCTGATGACGTTAGCATCAGTAATGATTTACCCTTCTTCCCATATCTTGCTGATCTTCCAACTCTGTGAATGTAAGTGTCAACATTTTCGGGGCAATCGACTTGAACAACCCAGCTAACTGATGGAAAGTCAATTCCTCTAGCAACAACATCTGTGGCAAATAAACATACATGTTGCGCCCGACTGAACTTATCTAAGGTTTCTGTTCTTGCTCTCTGTTTTTGGCGCCCATGTAAATGCATCAATGATATACCGGGTTGCATTTTCCTAAAAGTTTCATAAACAAAATGGACTTGTTTGGAGCTGGACAGAAAGACAATTATTTTAAACTTCAAATGTGTCTTGATAAAACTAAACAAAATGTCTAGCTTATCAGGAAGATCTACATTGACAAAATACTGTTGAAGAGTCGAAGGTGTGGCTGATTCCGATTCAGTGTCCTCTTGGGAAGAGGTTGTACTCACTCGTTTGTAATTAGTTAATGAAAGTCTTGCTAAGTCAGCCACAGAACTGGATTGAGTAGCAGAAAACAATAAAGTTTGTCTAGAAGGTGGCAGGTTTCTAATAATGGCATCTAGCGTCTTTTGGAACCCCATATCTAAACATCTATCAGCTTCATCTAAGACCAACATTTGAAGGTTGGAAGTGTTGAGACCCAATGCTTGATCCATATGTTGCAAGATTCTTCCGGGAGTTCCGATTAAAATGTTTATTTTAGAGATTCTCTCCAATTCAAACTTCACGTCTTTACCACCAATGACCAAACCAGCAGAAAATGAAGTGTGTGTCCCGATCTTAGCCAAGACTTCATATATCTGCATGGCTAATTCCCTCGTAGGGGATATTATTAAAGCACCTAACCCATCAAACTCAGTCCATTTCTCACGGTATAACTTCTCTAACACGGGAATTAGGAATGCTAAAGTCTTACCAGACCCAGTCTTAGCAGCACCTAGCAAATCATATCCTTTCAAAGTTAGCGGGATCGACTCTCTTTGAATATCGGTAAGTTTCAGAAAAGCCGACTCACTTAAACCTTTAAGAACAATATTAGATAATGGCAAGTCCTTGAAAAATTTGGCATCTGATGATTTGACTTCATAGTCTTCTGTCTTCTTTACTAAATCTTCTATATATTCGCTCTCTCTCTTACGAGCAACTTTACGTTGATTAGTATTATATCTCTGTTTCTTAGCCATTGGTTTAAGTAGAAAATATTCGTGACTGCCTGTGGAGAATGAACTTCTAACGATTAAACCATTAACTGTGGTAAACCTCACAAATTCTGCGATGAGCTAAATTTTTCACTATTTCCCACTCGCCGGGAATTAAAAACACTAAATGAATAGAATATATTCAACAGTTTCCGTAAGATGTGATAATATGCCATCTCCAGCAATCAACGACGAGCACGAGATGCGAGGAAGTCGAGGGACCTCTCAATGGTTTTACCTTTGACTAAATTACTTTTTAAACAGTTAGCAAATGTTGTGTATATACTTATTTTTTCGTCCTCTAATAAGCAAGGAATAGTCAGTGTATATACCGCTTCTATATGAATATTACGGAGCACAATCTTCGCGAACATCGAAACTCGGAGAAACGCCTCCCACTATCTACAATTCATCGTGTTCGAAGTAGTCTTCATCGTCATCATCTTCATCGTCATCTGGTTGAGCTTCGTAGACTCCTCCGGATTCTCCTGGGCTGCCATACAATTTAGAAGTGATTGGGTATGCAACCTTAGACAAGGATTCGAATTTCTCGTCGAAATCTTCAGCCACAGCGGTATCGAAGTTGTCATCCAACCACTCCAAAATATCGTTGGTAGCGTCTAACAAAGTTTCCTTGTCTTCTTCTTCTAGCTTGTCGCCTAGGTCACCGTTGATTTGGTTCTTTAAGCTGTGAGCGTAGTTTTCTAATTTGTTTCTAGATTCGACCTTGGTCTTCACGGCGGCATCTTCAGAGGCATACTTTTCAGCTTCTTCCACCATCTTTTCGATCTCTTCCTTCGACAATCTACCTTTATCATTAGTGATAGTGATCGATTCGGATTTACCAGTACCTTTATCAGTGGCGGAGACCTTCAAGATACCGTTGGCATCTAGAGCAAAAGTAACTTCAATCTGTGGGACACCTCTTGGGGCAGGTGGGATTCCTGTCAATTCAAACTTACCTAACAAGTTGTTATCCTTGGACATGGCTCTTTCACCTTCAAACACTTGGATCATAACAGTTGGCTGGTTGTCAACAGCGGTGGAGAAAATTTCGGACTTCTTGGTTGGGATAGCAGTGTTTCTTCTGATCAATGGAGTCATGACACCACCGGTGGTTTCAATACCTAAGGTTAAAGCGTTCACATCTAGTAAGACAATATCTTCGACACCTTCTTCACCGGATAGGACACCGGCTTGAACGGCAGCACCGTATGCAACAGCTTCGTCTGGGTTAATACCCTTAGAAGCTTTCTTACCATCGAAGTAAGATTCCAATAATTGGATGACTTTTGGAATTCTGGTGGAACCACCAACAAGAACAATGTCATCGATGTCCTTCTTATCTAAACCGGCGTCCTCTAAGACTTTTTGGACTGGTTTCAAGGTCTTCTTGAATAGATCCAAGTTCAATTCTTCGAACTTAGCTCTGGTTAAAGTTTCACTCAAATCAATACCATCAACGAAGGAGTCAATTTCGATACGTGTGGACATTTGACTGGATAAAGAACGTTTAGCCTTTTCAGCCTCTCTTTTTAACTTGGCCAAGGCTTTACTGTTGTCTGAGACGTCAATCCCATGCTTCTTCTTGAAAGTTTTGATCAATTGACGAACAATCTTGTAGTCGAAATCTTCACCACCCAAGTGAGTGTCACCACTAGTAGCTTGAACTTCAAACACACCGTTCTCAATAGACAACAAGGAAACATCGAAGGTACCACCACCTAGATCGTAAACGATGATTTGGTGTTCTTTCTCAGATTTGTCCAATCCGTAAGCAATGGCAGCTGCGGTAGGTTCGTTGACGATTCTTAGCACGTTTAGGCCGGCAATGGTACCAGCGTCTTTTGTGGCCTGTCTCTGAGCGTCATTAAAGTATGCTGGGACGGTAACCACTGCGTGAGTGACTTTCTTACCAAGGTAGTCCTCTGCAATTTGCTTCATTTTCCCTAAAATCATACCGGAGATTTCTTCTGGAGTAAAAGTTTTCATTTCTCCCTTGACTTTGACCTCCACGGCAGGCTTGCCCTTTTGGTCAACAATGT
The DNA here is from genome assembly GCA_003708845.3 of Sungouiozyma intestinalis. Classification (NCBI taxonomy): domain Eukaryota; kingdom Fungi; phylum Ascomycota; class Saccharomycetes; order Saccharomycetales; family Saccharomycetaceae; genus Sungouiozyma; species Sungouiozyma intestinalis. Next base: position 94,649 of record PPOJ03000017.1, on the reverse strand, counting down.
TAAATGGTAAATGCTTGATATCTTTTTGAACAGATTTGTCATCGAATTTCAACCCGATTAATCTCTTGATGTCAAAGACCGTGTTGTGAGGGTTGCTAGCCACTTGGTTCTTGGCTGCATCACCAATTAATCTTTCGTCGTCGGTAAATGCCACGTATGAAGGTGTGATTCTGTTACCTTGTTCGTTAGCTAAAATCTCCGTCTTACCGTTCTTCATAACAGCCACACAGGAGTATGTAGTACCCAAATCGATACCTATCACGGTACCGTAGCTTTCTACATCATCAGCTCTAGCTAACACGTTACCGTTCTTAACAGAACCTTGCAAAGGCAAAACCACTAAGAAAAGGGTATACAGAAGAACAGATAAAGGAACAAGCCAATTCTTGGCTCTCATATTAAGTACCATCTTTCTTTTTGAATCTGGTTCTCTAATGTCTTGTGTGTGTATATCTGTTGTAATGCGTAATTGTTTGAGAAAACACCAAGAAGTTGATTAAAAAACGCCAGTTAAATGCTTTCGTTAAGGCCAGCGCACGCTGTTTTTTTATTTTCTTTCGAATGTTAAAGAAAAACTTATTTCGTGTGCAAAATCCACTATACACCTGGGTATACAACCTATTGCAATGATGAAGGATTTGCCAAATTACTGTGAAACAGCGTTAACAAAAATGTTTTGGTGATCCTAGGTAGTAGACTTACGTCAGTAAATGTATCAGAATACAAGTATACAGTGTCTTTTGCGCAAGTCTTGCCATTCTAATTTTTTTTTAAATATGTTGTCTATATATATCAGAGAATATGACTACGTAGAAGCAGGACCCTAAACGTAGTTCGTGGCTTTGTGTTCGAGCTCACTGTACAGGCACATGTAGTTGATCGGCGTTTACTTAAGGACAACACATCGCTAGCTTTAACCTCACGTTCACGGGTAATTTCCATTGTATGCTGTTTTCAAAGGAGAAAAATTGAAGTGGCGCGGTCGCAGGAGTGCGCAGCAACAGATGTCTTTACTAGGACGTAGGTCACGCGCGAAGTTGACACGTCAATTGAAATCACGCTCACATTTTTTTGCCAACAGTGGTGTATAAGCTTCTAGAAATCAATAGAAGAAGTCTCCGGCTTACCTGGTGGCCGAAAGAACCCAGTAAATTATTTCTCTTGGATTGTGACTTCCTGCGGTCTTATTTCGTAGCTGCTTGAAACCTAGGGTCGATCAAAAATGTCACTTCGGTGTTTCTTGTAATACTTATTGGTTCATTACAAGGTACGAATATGTAATGGATCAAGGTTTTCGAGCGGACTTTTAGTTAAACTACCCATGGGTCCAAGAAATCGGTTAGTTGCTCATGTCGAGCATATGAGATCAGCTTTAAAATTGGCAAGGTACGCCTTAGATAATGGTGAAACTCCTGTAGCATGTATTTTTTACCATAATCCATCTAATAGTATCGTAGCATATGGTCTAAATGACACTAATAACTCCTTGACAGGTGTAGCCCACGCTGAATTCATAGCTATCCAACAGGTGAGAGATCTGTTCATTGAGTCTGGTAGAAGTAATGATATGCTTGACTTCTTCCATGATATTACTGTTTATGTCACCGTTGAGCCTTGCATAATGTGTGCATCAGCTTTAAAACAGCTCGGTATTAACAAGATAGTCTTTGGTTGTAATAATGATCGTTTTGGTGGAAATGGTACGGTCTTGTCAATACATGCAGATCAAAGTACCTTAAACGGGACTCAAAGGGAAGAGTTAATTATACCTGGGGTTCTAAGAAAAGAAGCTATAATGTTGCTAAGGTATTTTTATGTAAAAGAAAACGTGAAAGCTCCGACTCCCAGATCGAAGAATGAAAGAAATCTGGATAAAGAGAATTTTCCCAGTATAACATGGTCAAACTATATTTCTGAAAAAAACTTTGACACTGAGTTCGGTAAAGAACATGCTGATTGTTACGAGCATAACAAGGATCTTTTTAACGGTCAAATAGATTGGGAACTAATTGATGGCAAATACCCTGATTACAGAAAACAATTGGATGACGAACTAGCTAAGAATTTGATAGATATTTTACCAAATAAGAAAATAAAACTACCAGCGCCTATTGACTAACGAAGCAAAATTAACTCATATTCGAATTTCATCTGTAATAACTTTTTTTCTCTAATATTTATATATAGATATAGATAGATAAAGCATTTTCGATAGCATCATAATCATCGTATCATTTTTTTTCTTTATTAAAAAACCAGTCAGTAACGCTTCATATCCTTATTGCTGTGCTCTCATGCGGAAAGATAAAGCATACCAATTCATACTAAAAAAGAGTTAAACATTCATGTATCATTTCCTTCAAGGTTGTCAATTTACTCTTGCAGTTTTTCATCCACCTCAGTCCATGTCTGCAACATTTTCTGATAGAAATTGATATACTGGTCAGACAAATTACCAAGACTCTCCTTAAACTCTTTAGTCTTGACTTCTTCAAATTGAACGACTTCTTTTAACGTCTCTTGCTCGAAGCCATCAGCTATTTTTTTGGCAGCCTCTAGCTCAGTACCTAGTGCTGTTATCTTGACTTCGAGTTTACTAATTTTCTCTCTTCTGGATGCCTCCTGATTGATTCCAGCAAGTTCTTCTAATTTGTTTGTTAAAAAATTAGTGCCACCGTAACCGGCTATTAAGTTATCTTTTTCTTTTATTGATTTGGTTAGATATTCACTCAATTGCTCATAATCTATTTGTTTTTGATCCTTTAACTTCAATAGCTGCCTCATACTCTCTATGTAATGTTCAAGGTCTTTCAAATCCACTAGGTATTCATAGTCAAGATACTTGTTCAGATCACTGTATCCGTACGACAGTTGTGTTATCCCATCGTTGAATACTTTGATTTTCTTGGCCAAATCGTTGTCTTCAGGACTTACAAGTTCATTTAATTCTTGTAAATTCGTCCCTAATTTTGTGTAGTTCTCAGATATAGAGTCCTGTTTCTTGACCACTTTGTGGAACAATTTATCTAATTTAGTCACAGTATGATCCAACTTATCGCTCTTTTCTTTTATCTCTACAAACTCTTCACTCTGAACATTCACAGTCTTGAAAGCGTTCATGAATGCATCTGTCACCTCTTCTTTACCACTCTGGATATTCCCACTTAGACTCTTCCTATATGCATCCCAGTCATTACTGGACAAAAACATTTCCAGTACACTGGAACTGGATAATATTGGATGGCATGCTACTCTTCTTAAAAAGTTCTGTAAACTGTGGCATCTCTTTTGAGTAAAACGTTGGCTGAATCTGTCCCCTGCAATATATTGAAACACCTTCTTATCAGGTAGAGGAGGTATTACGCAAGTAGGATAGTCGGTAGCCAGGATGTCATGAAGCATCGACATATCACTAAACCTTCTATGAACCACGATTATTTCATTGTTATCTTTGTTTTTATGATATGATGGGTTGTTGGTTTTCGTTGAGATCTGGTAGCTCACATACGATGATGAAGACGTTTGATCGTTACTTCTTTTCTGTGGGTCAGAAACAGTAATTTCCAAAATGTATCCTTTCTGACTGTCTTTCTTTGGCAAACTTTCAGACTTATCGGTGGACATATTTGTATACAATTCTAATAGTAAACGGTATTATGCTCACAAGCGTTGTTTAGTAATACAGCAAAGGTTACCCACTATTAAGTCTCGGAAATACAGCTTCTAACTCAAAACCAACCACTACTTGATTACTAAAAAATGTTCAAACTAGACAAGCCAAGGGTATTTTCAACCACTTTTGTCTATATTCACTCTCTGGAACTTGTTTATGTTAACTAGTTCGGAATGTGTTGTAATTAGGTCCTTCTTCAAATACAACCTTTTTTTAATGTTTTCGAAATATATCGAAACTCAATTTACTTCTTTAAAAACTGCTTTATTACAACAAACAGTATTTTTGTCAAGTTATTAAACTGTGTAAATATTAGAAACGTTACAAATTACTGGGGGTTTTGTATAGTACAAGGACTAAAAATTAACTCTTCCCAATTGCGTATGACAGGCAGATGAAGTTGGCTAAGTTGTTAAGCTCAGCGTTACCGAAAGATTCAAGATTTGAACTACTTCAATTGCAAAGCTTTCCCACTGAAGTTGCACCAATTATCACACCTGAAGACGTAAATCATTACAGAGAATCAACGGTCAAGACTGTGAAAGCCGTTCATTTCTTCACATTATTTCACGATGGAAAAGCTACATTTGCTCTAGAAATTCACATCTTTATCACCTTTTCACCAAATAGCAACCAAAACATCACAGAAATCTTTACGCCAGAAAGGCTCATATTTGTATCAAAAGCTGATACAAATGGCTATTCAAATATCAAATTTAACACTAACAAAATTACTGAATGTCTTATAGAATATTTGCTACTAATTAACCCAAATCACTACTTGCAAAAAATAAAACCTCTGAAGAGAAAATATAATTCAGCAGATATTATTTCCAAGTCAACGGGTGTTCCCAAAGCATTACGTATTCTCTCTAAGAGAGTGCTGGAATATCAGCTTGGAACTGTCGATTTGGAATGTTACTACTTAAAGTTCAACATAGATCCAGCCAGGCTAAGAAGTAAGGTATGTCTATTTACAAGACCAGCTGAACAATACCTTTTTCCAGAATCTGGTAAAAATCCTAGAAAAAACACCTTGAATGGTGCCAAACTATTAGACTGGTGGATTTGCATGCTGGATAATATTCTTTGTAAGAATTTTGAGCCATCTACTACTGCACGTTTAAGAATCCCAGGAGAAGACTCTCATAAGATTAGACAACATTTCACAAATTTACGTTACCACAAATGGGAAGTAGGGGATATATTTGGTGATGATCAAGAACGACCTGCCGTGTTTGCCATACCATTATTTTCAGATGACCCAAAGTCTCGTTTTTTACACGAGTTAGTAGAGCAAAACCGAATCTTAACTACGAATTTGAAAACATTTTGGACAGAGCTGCAAGAAAGACAAGAGTTCCAGCTAAGTGTCTTAGTTTCTGTACTAGGTATTAGCGGTGTACTATCTAAACCACCTTTATACTATCCTGAATCTGATGAGATTATACTAGCAACTTCTAAGAAGCACTTTTCATATATGAAAAATTATATTACTGCTGAGGAATATGACAAGGAGGAAGGTGCAAGAGAGGCCTATCAAAATACCCAAAGCTACCTTGATTTTAAATTATCTAAGGGCTTTATAGAAATAATAGGTCAAGGTTATCACCAAGAGACGAAGAATTCGCGACAGAACGCAACCGCTAATATAACAGTCTTAAAACCACGAAAAAAGCCTAAAACAACAAATTGAGCCGTATGTATAAGTACTTTTTGTATGTTGTATAAGAATTGATGACTTTTAGTTCTCATTTCCGAGGCGATATTTTAAACGCTTCATCAATTAATTTCATTAGTTCCCCACAGAAAAATAGAATGAATCTGTAAAATTATATAATAGATCATATGACTTCTTTATATTATTTATATTATTTAAAATATTTAATACTATATACATTGTGTACGTGTTCCGAAAATATAAAAGGTTTTTTCCAACATATTTGCATTTTATCTGAGGTTCTTAGTTTTTCTTGATGGCAACAAAGATTATTACTGGGGTTTCGCGTTTTGTAAGTTCTCGTAAGTTACTGCTTATGCTCTATGAAGAGTGCTTGCTTGCTATGGTTGGCCCGTATGTTTAAGCAACTCAAGCTAAGGAAATATAACATAAGGTTCTCAAGATCGACCGTCACATTTATGGGATCCTACAACTGTCTAACCTGACATAATTTGGCGGTAGACTTCATACATAAGTCTTGGTTTCGTTGTTTGTAATTAGTGCTTTCACTGGCCAGAGATATTGTAGAATGAAGAATAATCTACTCGAAGGTTTATCCTTTTTGATTATAGAAGGCTCTAATGTCCTGAATTTACTTGAGGCGGAGTCGTTAAAGGCTGATCTGATGAGACATGGCGCTGCATCTTGTGAAATCTTTCACATAAAGAGACAAGATAAAAGTACTGCCAAGAAATGGTTTCAGAGGAGGCAGTATAGTGCACCAATCCATTTTATAATAGCTAATGACACAGACTTCCCCTTTTATAGAACAGCTGCTTTCGATTTTTGGATCCCGGTAGTTTCAAAAGAATGGCTTCCGCAAAGTTTACAGTGTGGAAAGCTTATGAAGCCCAACCTATTTTCAGTAGACAAAAGGCATGTGCTCAAGGACTTCTCTATCTACGTGTCTCGAAGTTCATTGACATTTTCTGAGTATATTCTGTTTACTGAGCTCGTACATGTGCTGGGCGCTACATGTACCACCTCGATATCAAAAGCAACAACACACGCTGTGGTCCTTAGTCTAGACGATCCGGTTATCACTGGGCTACAAGATTTTATAGCAAGAAAAGACGCTGTCAGTATTACGCCAAAATGGGTATATCCAACATGGTTAATTAGTTGCTTTAAGAGTTTGAGGAAAGTCGATGAGCTGGACCATGAGTTAAAAAAACTAAGTAAGTTAGAAGAGCTGCAACAGTTGGATGATCTTTGGTATGATGTGAATAGTGGTTCGCATAGCATTTCTGGTACATTTTTATCTGGATGCAATTTTACTATTGGAAGTGATTTAGAGCTCTCGAAGGGAAGTTACATTTTTATGAAAAGTCTCATCGAAAACAATGGAGGTAAAGTTGGAGTAGATGAAGAAGATAGAATCAGTATCAAACAAAATGGTAATTTCCTTATAGAAGGATTTGCTGCTTCTGATGACCTTATGGCTGCCTCGGAAGACAATAAAACACACAAAGGGAATGTCTTATGGGTGCTCAGTATGTGGGAAAGGAGGGCTTTTATCAGACCGAATTCTAAATTGTTGTTTGCACCATTCAAATCCAAATTATTTGGACATAATAAAAGATTGCTGGTCTCTTATTCACACTATTTTGGGAGACAAAGGTCATACATACAAAGGATTGTGGGATTACTAGGTGGCTCATGTACCGTTGATTTTTCTAGAAAGAACACACACTTGATCTCCCATTTTTCCACTGGATCTAAGTTTAAATTTGCTAATGAGTGGAATGCAAATGCAGAAAGACCTGCATGCGTAGTCATAAACCATCTTTGGCTGGAAAAAAGTTACAAGACAGGTACACATATATCACCACATGATCCTGAATTTCTTCCGTTCTCCGAGAATGAGGAGAAGGGAGAGCAGTGTATAGGGCAGATGCGAGTGAGTGGTCTAGTGGAAGAAGTGGAAGAAGAAGTGGAAGAAGAAGTGGAAGAAGAAGTGGAAGAAGAAGTGGAAGAAGAAGATGCAGAAACAGAAGTGGAAGAAGAAGTAGAATTAGAAGAAGATGCAGAAACAGAGGTGGAAGAAGAAGCAGAAAAATTTCCCGATGGTCAAGATCCCGTATCTTTTAGTGACTTAAGCAGAGTCGAGCAAATTATATTAGAAGCTCCCCAGATTCCATCTCCCGACAAACCTGAAGAGTTTGCTAAAAGAGATGAACCTAGAGGAAAGGGTTTATACATTGATACACCGACAGTATTGACTAGGAAAAGACCGATGACGCCAGTTCAGACACAAACTGAGATTCTCGATGATCGTACAGAGCTTCACTCTAGCAAGAAACCCATCCTCACAAGGGACATATCGTCATTATCTCCACGCGAAGGGAATTACTATGACGTACAACGGCCAAGGAGGGCTGCAAGGGCGGAAGCAGAAAAGAGACTCCATGATGATATTGAATCCCTGAACGCTTTCCAAAAGATATCGTACAAGAAGAAGAAACTGCAGAATTTATTACTCCCACAAGAACAAGAACAAGAAGCAAGAAGGAAAAAAATTGAAAATGAGACAGAGGAACTTCTCTTGACATGGATAAGGAATACAGGTAATGGCGATTCCCACGAGTCAACCATAAAAGAGCTTTCAAAGACTTACAATCTGAATGCAGTCTGTACTGGTTTCATTGAGTCCTTTGCTCCGGTTGATATCTGTCTTTTCAAGGCACTTGGAGTTAGACTGCTTCGGGATTCTGAATTCAAAGCTAACTACAACCTAGTGAATTCTATCATTGCTCCCAAAGTTGTTAGGACTGAAAAATTTTTAGTATCTTTGAGCAGTAATAAGCTTGAATTCGTTATATCCCCACAATTCTTAGACGACCTTTTAAAAGCTCTTAAGAACAACCAACCGATACATGATCTAAATCCTGATGATTACAAGTTAAACGGTTTTGATTTTGACCTGATAAAGACAGGTAGGCATCGCAAAATGAAACTTTTCGAAAGGGGTCATATTTCTAACATCAATCTTGTAAGTGAAGGTACTGGCATAGAGGCAATCCGCTCAATCTTGAAATCTCATGGGGTCCAATCCGTTACAAGCATCCAGTTTTCAACGAAGTTATCATTGGACAATTTTGAAAAGAACGAAGCCAACCATAAGCGGAGAGTAATCACCTTACCAAGTGGCGAGAAAAAGTATCCTCCAGACTATGTGGTTGTGTGCAAAGACTTGAAACATTCAGAAAGACTGAAAAAGGTTTTTGCGAAGGAAGCAAATCTTGGGATACTAGTTGTAGACTGGCATTGGTGCGTAGAGGCAATATTCAAGTTTGATATTGACTACGGTACAAAAAAATCTGTTCTTTTGAAGTCTTTATTGGGTTGACTCAACTACGGAGTCTTATTAGTGTTTCAAGGTGATATTTATTTGCATCCTATATATAAGTATATGTTTTGAAATGCTTTAATGGCGGCTATTTTATAACTCCCACCCAGTATCATATATAGAAATAGAACCAAGTTGCGCAGGAGAGATGGAGAATATTTCCACAAGGATTGTATCTGTCGATGAATTGGAGCGGCGTTACGCGCTAAACCTGGTAGCGCTCAATAGTTTCGGTCTTCGGACCCAGCCTGTTACGTCTATCAGCAAACAAGAATTTACGGGATTGAAAGCTAGTTTCTTCGAGATACAAAGGAAAAGAGATGGTACAATGTGTGGAGACTTGAATCCAAGATATACTAAAAGACCTTGTCTTGGTTCAAGAGAGAACAATATGAGTATTGACTTTGAAGGCGAGACTTTTCAACCGCTGCAGACATCCGAGGATTCAGGATACTATACCACAACAAGACATCCAATCGGACCTGATTACTTAATACTATCAGATGATACCCCGCTTCTAGATAGCTCCAAGAATGTGCAAATAGGTTACACATGCGTTCCCTCTGAGTTTCAAATGTTACACTCAGAGGAGTGCCAACAAAGTAGTCCGCCGCCGTTCCATCTTCAAGGATCAGTGATACAATCATAAAGTGGTAAACAGGATCAGTGCGGTAGCAAAAAGCATTGTTATATTTTATCAATCAACTGTGGAAAAGAAGACACAGTGGCCATTCAACAAAAAAAGTAAACAAACGGCTTTGTTCAAATCCTTTTTTTTGAATCACTAAGCGGCGAAGATGGTTGATTCCGCATCAACAATACCAAGAACAAGAATGAATTTTGAGGTGAAAACCAAAAAAACGAAAAATCGACAAAGACGATCGCAGTTGACTACTTGATTACTCAGTGAGTTAAGAAAAGAACTTACTGTTGAAAGAATCTGTCTAGCAACTCTACTGTTAACCCCAAGGTGTATTCCCATGTTTATATAGCCTCATTTGAAATTGTCAAATATGAATGAGTTTGACAGTTTCATCGAAAATGGTGATAGCGAATTGGCAATTGATACCAGTACGATTAAATCAAGCTTTGGTGCTGCTCACACAACTGACACCAGAGATGAGAAACAAAACCACTTTTCTTTGAAAGGGGATTCCACCGTAAGCGACATGAGCGAAGAAAGTATCGAATACTCTCCCAAGAGAGTATCTATAAACCAAAGACATATCACACCTACAAGCCTTGATGCTCTCTCCAGTCATCCCTTGAATGAATCTAACACTGGACACATACGGAAACAGAGCCTTCAAATCGCTCCTGGTCGGAAGATTAGCTCAAACTTGCCAAGAAGTAACTCTCATATTGTGCACAACAGACGATCTTTAATTCAACCAGTCATTGCATCCAAGGAAACTTATTCTAGCCTCAACCAGAAGGGGGTATACTCTGAGAAGAATGATGAATATTCATCGTTTCTCTCGCAACCTGAAGCACATACTGCTAAGCATGAAAACCCACCAAATAACAATAAACATGAAACTGACGCAAATGATCCCAGTGAATTGTTGAAAAATTTAGCTGCGAAGGAACTCGACTTGTTAGAAAGCAAACGAAATATTGAAGAGTTGAAGAAACAGTTACTAATACAGGAGAACCTTTACTTGGAGCACCAGCAGGAATTAAGGCAATTAAAGGCCCGTGTTTCAAAACACATATCTGATTCAGCAATAATAGGTTTACCTTCTTCTGTATCAACTAGTTATTCTAAACCAGACACAATGGAAAATTTGCCAGCCTCCTCTGTTAAAGGGAGGTTTTCACGGTCTCCATCATATAGCATATCGGAAGAGTCACAAGAGCAAGAGACACCAAAAGATACGAATGATACTCCACAACGGGGTCGATACTCTTCAATATGGAGTAGACCATTAGCATTGTTCACTCAATTCGATCAACTAGTGCAAAATGAGTTTGAGAAATCATTGCATTGGGACGAAGACAGCGAAGCCCGCCAGCAAGAGCCAGATGTGAGAGAGAATCAAGTGACGGATGTCTCCAAAGCAGTAATCGAGATGGACCAAAGCAACAACATGGATAACAATGCCGCCAACAACTCACAGGTATCATCTCTATGGAACTTTGTTAATGATATGAGGACAGGTCTGCTTGGTACAGAAGATGGTCCACGGAAAGATGATTCACTCGACGCCAACGCTGACATAAAAGAATTCAAGACCACCAAAAGATCACAACGCTCAAACACAGTGGGGACGATAAAGGGAAATTTTATCGATGGTGTAAAGATGTCAGATTTCGACAAATGATGGCGACGTATTCTCTTTGTCGGCGCTGCTTCTGAACTATACTACAAGCTATTTTTGTAAATTATATATCATAATTGTTATCTACATTTGCATATTCATTGCCAAAGACCTTGCCATCAACTTCAGAGAAGAATTCATTCTTTTGGGTATCAATGCTCACTTCGTCATCCTTCACTTTCCTCATCAATGCCATGAATTTAGAGTTAGCTAGTTTAGAATTGCCACCATTTGCAGGAAGATCACAAATGTCGGAAGCAATTTTTCTAAAAGCTGTTTTGTCTGAAAGATCGGTTTTCTTGCTATTAAGCGCTTCTTCAGATGGCTTGACCGCCTGAGGGGTTTTCTCTTGCAAGTAAGATTCAATATCTAAGAATTCTTGATCCAATCCCGAGTTTGAAAAACCAATATTCCAGTTCCTTGGAACAGACTGATTCACTTGATGCCGTAAGTGTGAATGATTCATTTCCCTGTACGGCTGCCGCCTACCGATGCTTTGAGCCTCTAGAGGTAGTTTGACGGTGCTATCCCCATAGATAAAATCTCTGTCATTATGCGAAAAGTGTGCGCTAGTTTCATTACTGTTAATTTGTTCTTCCCTGTTTATCTGCAAATTATGGAAATCGTTTAGCCAGTTTGGACCTCTCTTCGATGTACCTATATCAGCAGAGCTAAATTGGCTCCGAGATGGCTGCGCAGCAGTTAACGGTACCGGATGTACGGGGTCAAGCTGCGTATATTGAGGAGCGTGAAGAAATGTGGATTCTCGAGCACTTCCTGATCTAGCCAAATTTTCCAGCCTGTCATCGTGTCTTTTATGACCTGAAGATGTGGCTACATTGTACTTGGTGTCAAACCCTTTAGCACCCAACTTATGGAGTGCATTGACTGAGCAATCATTCTGCAAGGACGTCATCGTTTTTTTTCTAGCCTGTACTTGCGTCTAATACAATCCAGTGGACACAACACTTATAACAACTGTTTTCATACTATCTGGTGATACATATAGCAACGCCCATAGGGAGGCCTTGCAATGGGCGGTATTTATATGGTTGAGCACAGAATCGTACGATTCCTTTAAATGTGGGGTATCACCTCGGACGTACACGGCAATTGAAGATTGCCATGGAAACACTCAGGGCCCAAATATCGAAATTAGGGCACGCGCCTCTGGTATTGTACATCGATTACAACATGCTACTCTATAGAGGATCTAAATATCAATCAAATTGACAGATGCTTGTAACTGCTGTTGCTGCTGTTGATAATTGGGCTGCATCTGTTGCTGGTTGCCTGCCACAGGTAACTGCATTTGTTGTTGGTAGGCGAATTGCTGTTGCGGAGCGCCTCCTTGGAACGTTTGTGAAGTCTGAAACTGCATCGGTTGGTTGAATTGTCCTGCCATGTTATTCTGTGGAGAGCTTGCTGCTAGATTGAAAGTGTTAGCGTGGTTAAAAGAGGCCTGTGGCAATCCTGCTTGCTGCATACTGAACGGATTGTGAGATGGGTGCTGCGATGTTTGCGACGGCGACTGAATCAGTTGTGGTTGTGAGAAGAAGATATTATTCTCTGCATTGTTCCAAGAGGTAGCATTAGAGGTATCCTGGTAGTTTTGAGTAGAGAATGGGTTGACCTCTTGCCTCTGTTGCGTTTGTTGTTCAATATTATTTGTAGAAAAAGGATTGTTGACTTTGGAAGGCATTGGTGCCGGTGGTTGGACATTGCCGTTCAATGAAATATTTTGGTTAGCAAGAGGTAGCATGGTCTGAGCATTACCTGTGGCAGTGTTCCCAGACATGTGGGATAATGTGTTTGGGTCTGTAGAGAACTGTTGAAGGTGATGTGCTTGACCCTGCTGCGTCAGATTTGGCATAGTGGACTGCATGTTGAGTGTACCTGGGTGTGGATTCTGTTGCATATTTTGTACATTTGTGGGAGCCATAGCAAATGGATTGCTCATAGCTGACTGGTTCTGCATCAACTGTTGTGTCATCTGTTGTTGCGGAGCCATTTGATGCATCACTGGCTGAGCCGTCTGTTGTACCATCTGTTGTTGGGGAGCCATCTGTTGCTGGGGGGCCATCTGTTGCTGAGGAGCCATCTGTTGACCCATACCTTGCTGTGCTACAGGTCCAAATGGATTATAAACTTGACCTTGAGCCTGTGGTTCAGTTGGAGACATTAATATCTGCTGATTCTTCAATTGATCCTCTATCAGTTTCTTTTGGGCTCTAATCTCTTCTAATCTTTGCTGCGCGAGTTTAGATGCTGGCTGATCGGTTGTATTACCTGCTCTACTTTCATCCTTACCAAAAGTCTTATGAGTCTTCGTATCCTCCAACAAGTGTTCTTCTAAGGATCTGACCAACTTGGTGGTAATATGTTTAATTACAGGGATCTTCATACCCGCAGTCTTTCCAGCTTTTAAATACTTGACTACTCTCTCTGTCACATCGACAAACTTCTTGTATAGATCTAAAGTCCTTTCTGCGTTTCTGTGAGATAGCTCAAAAAATGCTTCCAATAAAGTGATGATTCCCTCATTCAGCGCATTGTACAACGCTAGCAAGTCAAATACTAATAATTTGAAGGCATAAAGCATTAGGTCGTTAGCCAAGTCGGAATGATCATATTTATTGGCCAACAGGGCGACAACCTGGACCTCGAGAGATTCCACATGATCCAAAGCTCTCTCAATAGTTCGCACGTCCTGTGTGTTGATCGATGTCTTCAGCGAAGTGTAGTCATCTCTCACATAATCCGTCCTTATATGAGGGAACTCCTGGCATCTTACTTTAAGATAGTTGGAATATTTTTCCAGCATTCTGGCATCTGCCAACCCTGATCTGTTCGAATATACATCATTCAACCGAAATGCGTCCAAGTCATCACTGTAGTGTTCTAAAGCTACATATTTCTCACCTTCTCTTATTAATAGATGGACAACTAGTAAAGCCTTATAAGCCACAGTCCAAGCAGGATCATGCAGCCGTGAATCCAAAGCTCTAACGATCTCACGGAAATCCTCTGGTTGAGTAGTGCCAAGCAAGATTGGATCTATGTATTTCGGTTTTGGCGGTGCCATCTTCACCTTGGTGGCACCTTTCACTAGCTTGATATAAGTTGTCATAATACTCCTTACTCTCTTACTCGCTATTCAACGTTAATTTTACACGGCCAATACCCAATATGTATGACAATTGTAACTTGGGTTCTAATGGGGAACACTCTTTTACTAATCTCTTGGTTAGGAAGCTCAGTCAATGGAACAAGAACAAAAACAAGACGAACTTACCCAAACGTCAAAGACTACTATTCCAATCAATAAACTCTATTCTGTAGCTGTGATTAGCCTTTTGTGGATCAATGAATTGTATTGAGATCAAATCAAAAAATGAAAATGACAGTGTATACCCCTATGTTACTTACAATGATTGATAGGATTTTTGGTAAAGAAATTAGTATTTTTTTCGAACTTGATGTTCTCAAACCGTCACTTTTTTGTTGTGTTTCTCAAAGAGGTAAAATGGCCATAGCGGGAGGAGGGGTTTTTCGATGAGAAGTTATACCACGCATGGAGGGGGAGGGGAAAAAACCCCAACCATCTATCCTACCCCACCAAGGGTAGGGTGGAGGTGCATGCAACTCAACCCTAGCAGTTAGCTTGAGCACACGGGTCGGAACTTCCCGAAAGTCCAACAGTTCCCAAAATGGACACGGTCCGCATTCGGTCACGCGAGATCCCAGTTCGCCCTTCTAGAAGGCAGAGACCTTTGTACGGGTGTCGTCTCGTACCATGCAGCCGCAGCGGGCACAGCGGTATCGGTTATGACGCCTTGGCTTGCTGAGGATGTTGAGTAGAGGCATACCGACCGAGGAAGTAGAGGGCCTAGAGAAAACGTAGTGGAAAGAGAGACAGAAGCACTAACTGCTGTTTTACGTAATTCTCCTCACAACGAGGCGAAGGAGCCTCTGCTAAGAAAATTTTAGTGGGGCTTACGCACTAAAATCCCGTAGTCTGGGATTAGCGTTCTCCTTTACACACAGAACAGTGCGTATACCGATTTTGTGAATGATGGTATGAAATTTTTTTTGTTACTAACGTGTTTGTCACTGCTGTGAGACGAGTGACGAGTGACTCTATGACTCTTCAAAAAAACTTATATATATATATACGTGCGGCATAAATGATGTGAAGATCTTCGTAACGGCGGTCGTTTCAACATAAGGGAAAGAGAGTCAATTGAAGATAAAAATAATAATAACTTTATATTTTTGAGAACTAAAGGACTTAACATTTCAAAGAGAAAGAAAGTTAGTTCAGTTACTTGAGAGAATCCAATTATTATTTTACAATTAGTCGATACGATATTCAATATTACAACACGTTTATACGAGAAAAATGTCTGCTGTTAGTTTTGCATTCAGGAGGTTTTGGCAAAGTGAGACCGGTCCCAGGACCGTCCACTTCTGGGCTCCAACTTTAAAATGGGGGTTAGTGCTAGCTGGTCTATCTGATATCCAAAGACCTGTGGAAAAAGTCTCGGGTGCTCAGAACCTTTCATTATTAGCCACTGCAACTATCTGGACTAGATGGTCCTTTGTCATTAAGCCTAAAAACTATTTGTTGGCCACAGTCAATTGTTTCCTAGGTTTTACTGCAGGTTACCACATTTTAAGAATTGCTAACTACAGGATACGGAACGGTGACACTATTCCTCAAACCATGAAATATCTGGTCAGCGGAACAAGTGACAACAAAGCTAAGGTCTCCACTGATTAAGGAGCAAAATAAGATAATATTCTAATCACTAGTGAAAAAAAAGGTTTTCCTAGTTGGCATTACTATTCAAGAATTTACCAGCATTTCGTGATTTATTATGTCTATATGCGTATGTACACGTAACGAGAATCAAGGACGAATTATGAATTAACAATTATATTATTATTATATATATAAGGTTTAGATGAAGGTTAAATAGCCTATCTTTACTTTTGAAATAAACCATCAATAGCATCATAATTAATCTTGCTAGAGAAACTGGCCTTTTGTAACATGCTTTTCACACTGTCCGCAGTGGTGATATCACCCCTCTCTTCAGCTGCTTTTAGTTCTGCTTTCAAACCTGTACGATGATGGAGATGAGACATTTCACCAATGGTTCCAACAAGGTCTACCTCTGACTTAACGTATTTCTTCTTCTTCGAGTTCTTGTTACCGTTCTTCTTCCTCTTTTTGTTTGAAGTATTCCCTGCCATCAAATCAGCTTCCTCTTTCAATGTCTTGTTCTCTTGTTCAATCAAGTATTCTTCATTGATACCAATCCAGATCCGCTCCTTCAATTTAGAAGCCTCTTCGTCTAGGATCAGACCATCCAGCTCTTCGTCGTCCACATCTTCGAGGTTTTCAGGGTCGTCTTTCACTTTTTCCAATAATGAGTTTGTCGTAGGTAGTAAATGCAAGTTTTTAGGTTTATATGGGTCATTTTCGGATGAATACAAATCAAAGGATTCTTGGTATTTCTTGTAAGAATCATCTTCTGAATCGTGCCCTCTGGTTTTATCGTCGTCGTCGTTTTCATATACTGACGTCTCGTTATTAATGTCGTTCTCGACCATTTCAATAAGTTTGTTTCTAGTCAAAGTTTTCCTTAATCGTCTTGTGTTGGTATTACTGGACGCGGAACCGTCTCCCTCCTCACTGTTTTCTTTATCCTTAGCTTCTTCTGAGCCTTTAGCTATATTTGTGTCATCGATCCCATGGGTAGCCCTAATTCTTTTGATAACTTGCTCTCTTTTCTTGGAAAACTCCTTCAAGTAATATATGATTTCCTTCGAGGATAATTCTTGAGCACTTAACACTTGAGACAGAATGGGATCCTTATTCAAGGCTTCTTCACTGGTTTCCTCCATCTCTTCCTTTTGTAACTGTTGTCTCAACTTCCTCTCATTTTTACGGTTATTTTTAAACGATGGCGGCTTTGCAGACTCGTCCTTAGAGTCGTCTTCTCTGAATTCTTTGATGGTAAATTTCCCAGCTTTAGTGTTCTTGAACTCGTTTAACCTTTTCTGTAAAGTTTCTTCTGCTACGTGAGACACAGCAACGATTTCAGAGTGAGTCCTTCTCAAATTATTCATTCTACAGGCCAATAGAACGCACGCCCCAGCGACACCTGCAGGTCTACGTCCTTGAAACATCCACTCGTCCTTCATACGTTGAGACAGTTTGACGGCATCCTTCACTACTTTAATCTTCTTGTCACCCAGGTCCAACTTTTCAGCAAAATGTTGTATAAATAAAGATGGGTCTGCTAACGGCAGGTCCACAATTTGTAATTTTTTCACCATCTTCAAGAAAGTGGCCCCAATCGAATAGACACTTACTTGCAACCTCGACGAGAAGTCGATTAACATGTGGTGAGTCTTCTCCTTACGGCATGCCACGTACAAACACGTCGCTATCACGTTCTGGGACCGTCTACCTTGCACAAAATTATGGAACAACGCAAGTTTGTACCAGGAAAATGCGGCGTCCTTGATATACTCTGGAATATTCAAAGCCTGAGCAACGGCTCTGATCCTTCTCTTGGCGTTAGCCAGCGTCGCCTCTCTCGATTCCAACGCACTGGACCGGCCATGGTTTTGAAACGCCGCGTGGCTCTCACCTGCACTAATGAACGAACCTTGCACCATCGAAGCCCCGGCACTGGTCTCACCAAACGTCACCTCCGAGACGATTGGATTCTCCTCAGCGACAGTCCCACACGCAGCACACGCCAGATCATTGTTGGCATTCGAGTGGTCCCGCTCAAACACCGTTCCTCCACATACTTTACACACAGGCATAATGGCTCAAACAAGTAACACAGTCAATGAGACGAAGAAGCAATGCAACCAGATCAGCTCACTGTTGAGACTGCGAAACAAGCTACAACAGGTTCTTGACAGCACTTATATGTACACTGTTAAAAAGGTCCTGAAGGAACTGCCTCGCAATTTTTATAATCGCCGTCCGCTTCCGGTGTATATTCTTTTAGCTCAGTTGGGAAAAACCTGCCACGCGACTTCAAGTCCTCAGTTCGAAACTGCGCAACGCACACGCTTTTATCCTGTCGATGCCACGGTCACTACCAATTGACCAGGGACCACGCTCAAGACCACGCTCAAGACCACGCTTGCGAATTGCCAGCGAGTGGAGACTACGCAATTGATACCGAGGCTTGGCTGTTGGTACCAGTAAATCACTGTTTATTTGACATTGAGTAACGGCGCAGTGCCTGAACCTCTGGTTCGGTTACTAAACGTAAAAGGTATTCGGATAGCGACGGTCATGTGAGTAGAGACGTGCTTCCTGCAGATAGGGGGATTTGCCAGTCAGGAACGGCCTTTAGCCAAGAATGTGAGATCCCGTAGTCCGTGGGTTATATAATACGGGAGGTTACAGTTTGTTGAGTGGATTGTCCCGTTATTGTCCAAAGCCGTCCAGAGAAGATCAATTGGTTGTTGGAACAAAGATGGTTGCTGTTAAGAAATATACTGCTGAAGAGAACTTACCTCGTCACTTGGCTGAATACATTCTGGCTAGCCAGGATGCGGCTTTACAGTCTAATTCTCATTTCAATATCGCAATCAGTGGTGGTTCTTTGACCAATGTCTTGAACAAGGCTTTGATTCAGGACTCTGAAATTGCTCCTAGAGTGAAATGGTCCCAATGGAGGGTTTATTTCGTCGACGAGAGAATTGTGGCCTTAGACCATGCGGACTCGAATTACGGTGCGTTCAAGAGTTCTATTCTAGATAAATTACCTAGTGGTAGTGCCAAACCCGAGGTTTTCCCTATCAATGCCTCGTTGGCAGGGAAAGGCGGTCCAGCTTATATCCAAATCGCGGACGAGTACGAAGGATTGTTGCCTAAGAAGTTGGACTTGTGTCTTTTAGGTTGCGGTCCCGATGGCCACACTTGCTCTTTGTTCCCTGGTGAATTGCACAAATATTTGGTCAATGAACAAGATAGAAGGGTTATGTGGTGCCACGACTCTCCTAAACCACCTTCAGACAGAGTGACCATCACTTTGCCCGTGTTGAAAGACGCTACCGCTGTGGCTTTTGTCGCAGAAGGTGCTTCAAAACAACCAATAATGCACCAGATTTTCGACCTTAAGGACACTTCTTTGCCCACTGCGTTGATCAACCAATTGTTCAACAACAAGGTCACCTGGTTTGTTAACGACGAGGCATTCACAAAAGTCGAAGCCACATCCTTTTAAGCGTGGTTCCAAAGGTTTACTAAGAACAAAAGTTTTGTGATGTCACACACAGGTATATATGTTATGTGTATATATACTCACGGTTACAGTTTGTAAATGTTCAATGCGTTTGCTGGTAGTTGGTACACCCAGTCTTTCTCCTTTAATAGTCTCATCAAACCTTGCATCTCATTCACTGTAGAAATTGTACTTTGCGAGGCAACGATAATTAATTTGCACTTGGCTCTGGTGATGGCAACGTTAACTCTTCTTAACTCCTTCAACAAAGAGCCACCATTCTTATGTGCATTAGCTCTCACCATGGAGATTATGACACATTTTTTATCACGTCCTTGGTATTGATCTGCGGTAAGGATCTCCAGTTTCTCATACTTGGAGTCTTTCCTTTCTAGTAAAGTCCTTCTCAGTAAATCCATCTGGCCTCTATACAAAGCCATAATCCCGACGTCCTCCAATGAGCACCCACCAACGTTCATTGCCTCCACAATCTGTTGAATGATACCACATTCCAAAGGATTGATGAAACTGTTTTGGTCCATAGTTTCATCATTGGACAAACATTGGTCATGATCCAAGAAACATACTTTTTTCGATGGATCGAGTATATCTTCCAGCCAAGAGGAGTTACTACCTGTAGATATATCCGTTCTTGGAAGTTTGATTTCTTTGGGGATAGTAAACTGTTGATCTGCCACCTGCTGGTTGCCACATTTCAAGCGATTGCCATATATTAGAAAGTTGGACAACTCAACAATGTCTTGACACATTCTGTATTGATACGACAGTTCTACCAAACTTTCAGAGTGCCTCTCGCAAAATATCTTAAATAACGATTCTTCGAGTCCATTTTTCTTGGCAACTTCATTTTTAACTAATGGAGGCAATTGGTAATGGTCGCCCACCATGATAAATTTGTTGCCAAAACGAAGAGGACCAAGAGCAACAGGTAATGACACTTGACTGGCTTCATCTAAGATGACATAGTCGAAATCCTTCTCCATAAGCGAGAATAAAGAGTCGCTTACACCAAGACAAGTAGTCGCAACTACAGATGTACCGTTGATCATTTCTAAATATTCGTCATAGTTTTCGATGCTTTCTAAGTCAGGAACAAAAACCTGGGCAGACGGATGTATTTTGCTTCGCGAGCCAAGGCGGATTGCCGACACATTACTACCTATTAGTTTTAGTAATATGTTATCAACTGCAGAATGTGTGTATGCTGTCAGTAACACTCTCTTATTGTTCGAGACCATTATATGAATCAATTCTGCTATTACTGTTGTTTTACCAGTTCCTGGCATCCCTAGGACCAAAGCGTAGTCTTTGGCTCTAGCAATTTTGTCAATAACTCTTTTCTGGTCAGTATTGAAGTTGGAGAGGCTTGTAGGGTTATATGCTAATAATAATTTGTCATCCTTCGAAACAAAACGAGGAGGAACGTTGTCCACCAAAAGATTTCTCATCTTGGAATCTCCTCCATCACATCTTTTAGAAAGTCTTTTCCTATTTTTGGTATCTAGGTATGGCTCACCTGGAATTACTGGTTTTAAAAACAGATTCAAGACATTGAACCGTTCAGAGGCCATCGAGCGTAGAAATGTCTTTTTATCCAAACGATATTTGACATCAGTAATCTGAGAGCTGCTATCCAGTTGACTAGAAATACAAGGTGTAGAATTTAGCTTCTTATGTTGATGTACTTTTTGGAAATTTGACAATTCCTTCTCTGTAACGACTGTGATAGAAGTCTTGCTGATAGCACTTACCATGCCTTCGCAAATAACAAAATGACCTAGCTCATCGCTAACGTAAACAGGATCATGGACCTGTAACTTCGTCGATAGTCTTAAATCTGCAGGAGAACTGTCCTCCTTTCTTTGATTCTTAATAAAAATAAGGATATGCTCACCAGAGGCAGGATCAAAAAAAGTGTGATCCAAATCCAACATAGAGAGAGTCAGCCCCGTGCGAGCCTCTCTAGTCATCCCATTCATTGTAAAAAAATCCTTTTCACCACTGAGAATGCTAGATTCCTCTTTTGCAATAAGGTCATTGTATTTTGAAAAAAACGCTCTGTAGTGTTCTATCTTGTTTCCTAAATGACCAGTACTTTCTTCGTATTCATCTTTCCTTTCCAAGCTATCAGTAGAACTACCATTTTCTAGTAAACGATTTAGAACTAAAGAGCATTCTTTCTCCATACAATTTTGGCAATAGGAACTCATTGAGAGAGAGGGAAGATCAATTTTCGTTTTAGCATCGGATCTAACCTCTTCTAGTCGATATTTGATTGTCGATGCTATCTGGTTTCTTGCCATCATTTCATGCTTGACTTTATGTAACAGGTTCGGAAGCTTATTGAAAGTGTTACTCTTAACATAGTATAACAGAGAATAATCGACAGAGATATCATATTTATCCTGTAATAGTAGAGTGTACAACAGCACTTGAGCTAAGTGAGCTTGGCTTTGTTTTCCCGTTTTCAATTCTAGCGGGACCAAGGAATGACTTGCTTCACAATGTGAAATGACAGTAGCATCGATATACCCTTTTAATCCAAACACAGGAGACCAAACAACGTCTTCAATCTCAATAATGTCAGATATTGACAAAGGCTGTGTTCTCCTTGTTTCAGATACAGATACATAGCAGCCATAATTGCTTTCCTGAACAAAAGTAGACACGAAATTGAAAACGTTATCACAATGCTCAGATATAATAGTTTCCCTTACCACTTCGATGCTTTCATCACACAGTATAATTGCTATTCGAAATTTATCTAATATTCTGTCTAGCTCCTCTTCAAGTGTTTCTTTCCTAATGGATCCCATTTTGACTTTTATTTGCAAAGCTTTTTGTAACAGCTCATGTACTATTGACCCAAGAGTCATCGGAAGACTGGGCTCCTGGCGCACATCCTGAAACAGAATCTTAATGACACTGCACCTCATGCAATAGGCGGCGTTACTAACTGCTGTAGAGGATAACAATATATCCGGGTGTAGAATAAGAATATTGTCATTTAGCTTAGAAGTTTTGGCATCTTTGTCGTCCGATAGCAATCTTTTATTGGCACAGTTTTTACCCTCAATTATATGAATAACGTCACCAACCTCAACGTCCAGGTAAACCCATGGTCTTCTCAAGACCACAGACTCCATCTTGCCTTGTGAATTGACGCAGCTTAATATTTTCTGCATCCCAATCCCAGGCAAATTCATTTCCTTTACGATTTGAACGACAAGCCTGCTCAACGATTCTCTACGATATGGCGTCCTTGCTCTTTCCTGTAACAATGAGCGCAAGTTTTCATCAGATGCCTGGATTGGTAATAGTTTATTATTTGATGACCTTGTCAGGTCCATTAAAATCTCATCGTCAGAGTCTTCCAAACACTTTAGAATAGAGTCATCTAAAGTAGCACTCCTGGCTGCAGTGGCATCTTTTGCTTTTACTGCCAATGGTTGTTCTGAGCTAGAGGTTTTGCGAGCAGACACCTGGCTATATTTCTCATGCAATAACTCTATCAAAGAGTCGTCTTCTTCCTCTTCATCAACATCTTCTTCCTCTTCGTCAAAGTCTTCTTCCTCTTTGTTTGATGCCTGGTTGGAGAGATTTTCAACTTTGTGTTCATCCTTGCCAATGGTCTCAATATCGGTTATTTCATTGTGTACTGTAACAGCATCATTATTCGCATTTGGTATATTAGTTCCCGCAGTTTCAATGCTAATATCATGGACCCCCTTTGCAACGTTTGTAACTGGCGTTTCTGAGTCAGATCCAGGCTCGGAAGCGGCGGAGAAAGAGGAAGAGGAAGAGGATGTGGAGGAAATGATGTTTTCTAAATTTATGGAAGAAGGCTTGATAGTAATATCCCCCTGTATGTCATTCAAAATATCTTCGATATCCCTCAAATTCTCTTTTGACTGTCCTAATGATTTCGATCGCCTAAGTTTGGTGTCGTTTTCCACTGACACAGTTGAAGAAGCATCCTGGTTGTCTTGTTCAATATTTTTGAAATTCAAGACTTCCTTCCATTTCGTGGGTACAATGGGTGTGGATGTTGGAAATTCAGTAGTTCTAACGGTGCGGCCGTTTCCAGTATTACTCTCTTGCGATCTTGGGGATTCCTGCTCATAATAAGACTTTTCAGGGCTACTGCTATGTAATAGTTTTCTTTTGGTGTTCGGGCTGTAACGCCATATCACTTCCTCAGAAAGGTTTGCTTCCTGGATACCATCCCAATGCGTTTCAATATTGGAGGTGGGAAGCGCCCCCGTACTCGAGGCCTTTTTCACAGACAGTTTATTAACAGTGCTACTTACCTCTGTCTGCACAGTCCTCCGCTTCTTTGGTTGGGTATCACTTGCATTATTGATGGCTGTGCTTCGAAGTTGCGAAACTGAAATTGATTTCAATGATCCGGAATTAGTGGTCTTTTGAACAGCCAATTTATCGACAGGAGCAAACTGGTACTGTCTCCCAGAACCCTTCAAGGGCTTCTTCACTACTGAGGAACCACTGGCAGGAGTGCTGACAGCCGGCCGAGAAGTCGCTATTTCATGTGTACTTGTCTTTTTGCGCTTCTTATCTGATGTCTCCAGCATTCGATATGCTTACAAGTATTCAAATGAGTTCACCGAAAGATGAACTCCTAAATTTCTAACTTCTAAAACAACCAGAAGATACCTCACCGGAGCTTGAGATGCCTCTCTTTGTTCTTTAGATCAGATCTAGTTACAAATCTTTCAACTTCTCGAGCTTTCACTTCCTCAGAGCGCACGTGACAGTAGACGGTTCCAGCCTGTCAGCGGTCCACACAGTGCTGAGGGGGTCCTGGGCATCGGTGAGTCGTCATAGCCATTTGACAGTGCCTGTCTTATGAATGGTTTCCACACCAGTCTCAAAAACTAGTCAAAATTCGAGCTCAATTCTCACAATTACTTAACGAGGCAGGCTGGACTTGTAAGGCTTGAAAGGCTTGGTAGAAGACTTAGCTAGCTTCACGAAGGTATAGTCAACCAGGGGCTCTGGTTGCTCAGACGGCTGGGTCATGTTAGTGGGGAGCTTGATATTTTGAATGTCTTTGCTATCTACCTGTTCGATTATCTTGATGTCCTCGCCATTGGAAGGAATTGTAAAATCAGTTATTAACGCTTGCATTTGGGATTTAATGTCCATAATTGCCATTCTATCCTGTTCACTCATCGAGCCAGAAGTTTCTTGGCTGGTAATTATTTGAAACTCGTTCTCTATAGAGTCTCTCAGTTTTTGCAGGCGGTATATCAGCTCAGAACTTGTAAGCGATACCTGTGTGGTTTGAGTTATCTGTGTAGTGGCAGGGAAACCGAGCGGTATGGGTTCAATAGCGCCTCGATTCTGTGTCATTTCGGTCCATGTTTCAAAAGTTTTGAGTAACTCCTGCCTTTTTTTGGTATCTGGTTCTCGTTCCATGCACCTCAACAGAAGTATTGTGTCTTCTATGTTTAAAGCCCCTGATTTAGTGCCAATACTCACATGTGGAAGGGTCTTACGATCTTGGTTGGTTGTGGAATAGGTTTCAAAAGCCATCTTTGAATATTCCTGCTCTAAAAAATCTTTACTCACACCAGTGCACCGTAGTATGTCCTCAAATGTGTATCCTAACCGACTCAGGTAGCGTAAACAATTTGCAACCTCCCGTTGTACCGCTACTGTGTATTGATTGTTACTACCTGCACTGTTTGACACATCTGTTCCAACGAAGGTATCCATTCTGTTCTGTATAGAATCATTAGAGTAGCGCAAAGTATTATCTCTGTTCTTAGTTGATGATGGCATGCCACAATCATACCTCTCATCGCTGTATTCGTTAGCAACTGTGTTCATGTTGATATAAGTGCTTCCCACAATTTCCACTGAAGCAAGAAAAACTAAAAACTAAATGACCAATAAACTATCTAATACTCTAGCAAGCAATTCTCATAATAGGTTCCCCTTTAGCTCAATGCTGGATCTGCTAGTCCTAAGAATCTGTGTTTATGTAGCAATTATCTATGTTGCTAGTAATTCTGTTATGTTTAATTGAATTAACCTGATGATCATTACATTCAATATATGTATACATTTGTATATCGGTATCGTAAAAAGGCCTCGAACCATGCTAATAATTAGAGCACTTGAAGTAGAAGTGTAGTCTGGGACTTTTTGGAACAAACAACTTTCTCGAGAGTTTAACAAAACGAGTAAGCTCGTTAGAAGAGTGTCTCTTGTTCTGCTTCCAAATCCGCCTCGCCCATAATTTTGCTGAACTGTAAGAAATGAGGTGCACGGTGTAGCTCATCGTAGAAATCCAGGGGCAAGCCGTAAGTCATCTCATAACTAGCTGATTCTTCAAAATTGGAGCCCATAAAAATATAATTCCAAGTTTGCTGTTGAGGAACTAAGAAATTACCTTGGAACCGATCAGAGAGCAACAGTTGCGAATTAGTGCTAAAGGTCGGTTCAAAACCTTCTGGAGATTCGTCTGTGTTGTTTTTATTATTTAGACCCCAGGCAAACCCTTCATCTGTAAGTGTATACGCTGCAAGTGACAATGAACCAGGCCTCGAGCAGATCGCTAAATCTATAAGTCGACTTGCGTCCACAGTGTCTTTGAACACGGCAGAATGGGTAGTGACGTCAAAGGCAGACATAAACTGTATGTCTTCGAAGCATGTATTAACCCATCCTAACAATTCTAAATTAGATATATCAGGAGCAACAGAGCTAGCTGAAATCTTGCTTAGTCTTATTGTCTTACTGCTCCCTAATTGAGGTACCAAAGCAATCGTCTTAATCTCCTTGATATTAGGGTGGCCTTCTGGTGAAGCACCAAAGATATAAGCAGCTATTTTTATCTTACCATCGGATATCTCAATGAATTTCTTTAATAAATTCTTGGGGAAGACGTATATGTTCTGATCCTCGACGAATTCATTCGTAGACACATAAATATTTTTCAGACGCAGGGACAACAAACTGTTACTGATAGCATTTTGCCTCCAATCATTATTAGAATGAAAGGATTGGCTCTCGTAGTTAGCCGAAGTCACAACAACAATTTCTTCACCTTGTGCGTTAACAGTCTTTGTCTTCATGACAGTCGTAGCTGATTCTGTTTCATCATCCTGTGTAGTGTCTGTCCTAGTTTTGCTAGCTTCAATCTCAGCCATTCTTTGTCTCTTAACAGATGGTGCTTTAATGTTCTGTCCAAGAATCAGATCTTTGATCTCGGTCTGAGTCAGTGCTGCGATCTTGACATTGTATTTTTGACTATACTCTTCAAGAATCAAATCCCTGAACTCAGACTCAATATCAATCCACTGTTCACTGGTAAAAGATGGCCATAAATGGTTGGATTTTATCATGATAGTTGGGTCTCTTAATAATATCATTTTTGCCTTTTCTTCATTAGATTTAAGACCACGCAAAAGCAGGATCAACCGCGAAAAGGCAGTGTACGAGGAAATGTTATCCAACCAGTCGTCATAGATATTAAATAAAGCCATTTGGGGTTCGGTAGCCTTCATTACCACGTCTGATAATTTATCAATAGATAAGGCAGAAGAAAACGGCAGTCTCAATTCGGTAGGTCTTATTGCAATATTAGGGAAGTCCAGCATGTGCACTTCCAATGGGTCCATCATAGCCTTCCTTGTGACAATGATCTGTTTTGGTTGTTCCTCTTTTGGTAAGGATCTTATTAATGCACTTACTTCTTCAGCAGTTTTCCACTTGGCCAGTTGACTCAATCTCTTTTGACCTGCCCAAACGGAGGTATGAATGATCTTCAAAAACAAATGTCCAGTTTTAGGGTTAAGAGTGAATATACAACCATTGATAGCTTTGGTAGCGACGTTCCCTTCAACAGTCTTATGAACTGCCACCCGGTAAACATTCGTATCGTCAACGAATAGTTTAATATCATTGCTGAACAATTCTGCATAATTAGAAGAATTCAAAAACGGCTCTTGAACATTCGATTGATAAATCTGTAGTCCCTTTCTAATACGCTCTCGCAAGACATATAACGCAGGATTTGCCTTCATTATCGTTTTCATACTATTTTGGACCAGAGGTTTCAAACCATTGAACCAGGTGCCGTATGCATCATACATGTTGTAAGCTAAATCAATACCGATCATGACACCTGTTGGTGAGGGGTACATGCTGACACTATCTGTGGTATAATCTAGGAATTTCGCTCTCACATATCGCGATATGTCATGGGAATCGTAATCACCATATCTTAGTTGAACGTCAAACCACATCTTGGATGTCTTAGTCACGTTAAATTTATCGTTCGTTTCGTGAAGTAACGATGGTTGAGATACATTCCACTGGTAAAGACCATCAAGGGTTATATCAGCAGCGGATGAATTCATTTTGTAGGATTTTCTCGGGTGAACAGATTCTTTGTTCACAGATTCTATTTGCAACATATCCATTTCTCCATCAAGAATCTGACAGATATCAAAAACAATGCTCTCATGGATCTTCTGCCACAAATGGGCTCTAAATATTTGGATTAACGAAATTTTCAAAGTAGGAATCTTACCATGCAAAAAGATACCGGTTAGATCTAATTGAACAACAAACCCGACATAAACATTGGCTCTATTGATAGTAGGAGACCACCATAGAGTGAACCGACGGTTAGGAATTTGGCTCAAACCAGTACGCTGGGCATGTGTCAATTTCTTGAACTGCATTGAATCTTCAAACCCAGAGGCTTTTTCCCAAAAGAGACCTTCCCAAGAATTAAAACCAGTTCCTTTAAACAGGGTGTGTTCCAGAATAGTCTCAATACCACCTAACGCCTGAATGACGTCGGTACGATAGGCATTCAAGTTCCACAATTTACCATCATGTCTTGAGCTGGTCCACCAGAATGCACCACTTCTTTCTAAGGAATACTCTTTGAATATCTTCCTAATTCTATGACCCCTGTCGTAAGCTAGAGTGTGCCTATCCTTCTGGAATAATGTGCTAATACGAGGAATTCCTCTATCCCAAGAACCCTCAAGCTCTTCAAAAGCCAGTCTCCGATTCTGCTGGATAGATTCTTGGCGTTTTGCAGCATATTCTGCCCACACTCGTTGAGAATCCAAAAATTCATTTTCCCACGTAGTGATATACCTGAAAATTGTAGGAATGGATTTTTCATCCTGGCTCATCCCAGCTCTAAAATGTGTTACACCAGTGTCAGTTTGTTTTGACCAAGCTAAATCAGATGTAGGAATTAATATATGAGATGCACTTATCATCCCGAGACCACCTAATTCCTTTGGGGTGTAGAACACAGCAGGTGGGAAACGAGCAGGCATTTTGGAATTTAGACCTAGCTTCACACGATTTTGTATCCTGGTCTCTGCTTTAACAAGAATATCTAAGATATCCTCTGAGCTGACGATTGCCTCTCTGAAGTAAGTAAACAAAGCAATAACTGCTGTGTTCCATTTAGCCGCTAACTTAGTGAATGTTGTTGATCCCGCAGCCATAAGGATACCTCTGATATTGCTTTCAAATTTCTTAACTTCTTCATTTGAAACCTTCACATATGCTTTGGCGCTCCGCTGTTTTGTCTGCTCATTTATCAGGTCCCATACTCCTTCATCCGTGGTAACAAGTTCCTTGGCTCTCACACGAGGAAGAATTCTCACCTCAAATCCACACATGGAAAACAGCAAATTGGGGTTATTCTTACTGTATACTGAAACAAAGGAACTTTCCCAATTTATGTTTACCAAAGATTTAGGAACGCGCTCTTTGAATTCCCAAAATACAGCCCTTCCAAGATTAACATCTTGTCTAATCAAGCGCATTCTTGAATCTCTAGGCCAGCATGTCTTATTGTTGTACCCAATGTAGTTCTCAAAATGAGGGTCTGGATTTTCAGATAAGTAGTCCTCGGTTAACTCATCAGCTTCTTCCTCTTCGAAATGGAACAGAATATGAACTTTATCCATGTATCTAGTATACAATCTGATTGGGTGCTGTTTTTCTGTTTCCACATTTTTGAATTGCATGAAGGTGTTTGGGTTGCTTGAAGGGCCAGCCAGGTCACTAGCTCTCTCGGATCCTAGAATTAATAAGTCCATAATAAGCCCGTAGTACTGATAAATAAAGGAGGAGAATTGTAAACCTTTAATAAGTCCATATTTGTTAACGTAACTCATATCTTTGAAGTTAACTACAACATTATTTTTGGCAGTCATATAATCGGCAATATTAGGATCCATAATAAGACGTAAGAATCTATTAAGTAGAGTGAAATCAATCTTTTCGGCCATCTGTTCGAGAGTAAGCTCCATCATTACGGTGTTCTGACCTTTTGACACGTCCCAAACATCCGACACATTGTTTATCCCCTGTGCCCATTTATAAACCAGAAGGGGAGGTATTTCATCGTCACTAGGTTTTGTCCAATTGGGGAAAAGTTTTCGTTGACTTGCTTCGTACCATAGATATTGATCCACATAGGCATCAGTGATTTTTTCTAGCGGGTCAACAGAGTAGACAGAAGAAATATTCTGGAAGTGCTCCATCATGGACAAATCTACAGGCTTGAAAACCCTTTGTGTCAGTAGGTATTTCTTGATACGGTTCAATGTGTCGCTGGGATGGTCATAAGCTTCTTCAATTAAGGCAAGCTCTTCTCTTTCAGATGCATTCAAACGGACTTTTGAGGCATAAACCTCTTTCAAATTCTCTAGAGCCAGAACTAGAATTTTAGTGTCATTTTTATAGGTTAGCGGTGGAAATGGAATTGGCGAAAAATTTCTTGATTCTAACCATTCTACCATAGTACTGAATATAGATGTTGCCTGTTCGGGCGTGATTTCAGGACCATTCTTCTCGATCTGTTGTTGCCTTTCTTGTTCTGACTTGACCCATAGTCTGGTCAGGCGACCAAGGTTTTTTTTAACTACATTCTTTTCTACATGGACACCTCTCTTAATCCGTTCTCTGTTAAGATGAGCGCTCGAAACCCAGCCATCAGCTTTCGCTTTAATGTATCTCTCAATAATGGCTTTAATAGGCTCTGGCATCCCAGGTACATCCCAAGGGATGTTTGCTTTCCAACACCGCCACGCTTCACTCAAGTGCTGTAAGATTGTCCTGGCTTTATTCTCTCTAATACCTTCTGGTATCATGTCCATGATATCATTCATCACAGAAGATCTTAATTCTAAATCATAGTATGCATCTGATCTCTGTTTAGTGGTTGTCTTCACAATCTCATTCGAACGGCCTTCAAATTGACGAATCAGCATATTGTCTAACCATCTTTCTAAAAGTGGTATAATACCTCTCATGAAGAAAATCCACACTCTCCAGGCGGGCTGCCAAAATCCACACCCTGGCCCCTTCCCAATCATTTTATTAAATCTGTAGTAAACCACATGCTTTAAATCTTTACAAGCTCTTATTTGGTGCATTACCTTGTACTTGTACCTATAGATACCTGTGAGTTGTCCTAAATGGTTAAGAATATAATAAATACCATCAGCCAGCTGAAAGGCATCAATGTGTCCTAAACGGTGTTGTAGATGGGCGTCAACTAGTAGTTTAATGACCTTGAAAATTTCTCGTATTAGATGGAAAGCATTACCAAATCGCGACTTCTTACGTTCCTTAGTAGTCAATGTCTTTGTTGGCTTCAAATTAAAATTATAATCCAAATGCAGGTAGGTCAGCCCTCTCTTGTGAATCAACAAATTTAACATATTATGTCCCTGCCTACAAAGTTGTAGACCAGCTTCTATCCAATCAATTGAGGTTTGCTGGAAATATTTTGTGTTCTTCAAACTTTTCAGCAAAGCACTTCTCTTTGCTCTCGACGGTTTAGAGGACTTTAACTCGTTAGCAACATTGTTTTTCAGTAGTCTCTGATACGAAGTCCTCACTTTCACAGGATATTTCTCATCCGGGTGTTGTAAATACCACTTCTTCACTAGGGCAACATCCTGTGCTCTGACCATCTTGCCAGATTTTCTATTGAATGGGAAGGGAGAGTGATATAAAGCGAGGGCGTCAGATGCATATTCCGGTTCTAGTGCAAAGTCATTCATAATGGGACGTATATTTCCTGGTATCTTGAAATCTGAGTTATGTTCTTTATTCTGGGACTTATTATCAATGACATCGGAGAAAGTTATCGGATGGAAAGATTCATCAAATGCAAAAATGGGCGCGTCTTTAGTACTCTTAGAGGAGTATGTGGCAGCGCAAGTAAGCGGGGTATGATACTCCAACACCTCTACAGATTTAGGATTCGTGTTGTATAGCTCCGGGAAGGCAACTTTATGTTCTGTTCGTATACGGTTCCTAAAAATAACGCATTCAATAGAATTAAATTCAGTGTAGTCGGCGTCTAACTCTTCATCCTTATGCAATGGCTCAAACTTTGGTCCTCCTGGAAGGGCATTGTTTATAGCCTTTGAAGTGAAAAACGATTTCTTGTCAAAGAGATAATAATAATTCTTGTCAATAATCTCATTTCTTAATGGCGTTGCTACGCGATACAAATTTGCCATCGTAGGTAAGTCTAGTTTCCACGTCTTGTAGCTTGTCCCATTGACCCTTTCAGAATCATTGATCAACGGTTTGCTATCAAAGAGCCAATCCTTAACACTGGCATCACGTCGAGGGTCTAGCTCTAGGGTCACAGCCTCTAAAGGCTCCAAGTTTTCGATATTTTCCGTATATGACAAGGGTGGTTCGTCGTCATCAAAGACCGGGAGTCTCATTCTTTTGAAATGTGTCCGATCTCTTTTCTCTCTCCTCATAGCGAGCCATACTGCGGCCCACTGCGACGTATACACAGGTTCAATAACTCTCGGCACCTCATTAACAAACGTTATAGCGCCGGTTGTGTGGTATAACACCTTCACATCTTTAACTTGCTCCCACGGCTGCGGCATCGATTCTAAAAGCTTTAATACTGCGTGAGGAGCATACTTCAATGCACCGAGGAAGGCACGTTTGTCGTAATTAAACCTCCTAGAAGTCATATCGGTACTGTTCTCAATAATCTTCCTCAGATGCTCTGGTGGCATCTCGACTTTGTGAGAATGGACTAAAGTCTTCTTCTTTTTGCTCTGTTTGCGACTACCTTGTGACAAACCGTCTGTCTTGGCCCGTTTACTCCCTGGCCTCTCAGACACATCGTGGTGTTTCCTTTTACCCTGATAATTAGCTGGCTTCACGGGCGGCATCTCATCTTCAAGCTCAGCGGGAGGAGGAGGAGGCGGCGGCGGCGGAGCCGGCAACGCCGAGTCTAAGGACTCAAAACCCCCTTCATCGGATACAATCCCTTCCCCATCAAATCCTGGAGGCGGTGGCGGAGGCGGAGGCGACAAACCAGACTCCAATGGCGGAGCTTCAATTCCAAAACCTCCATCGTCTTCATCGAACCCTGGCGGAGGAGGCGGTGGAGGAGGCGGCGGCGAATCTGTCATAACCTCTTCAATAAAATCTCTACACACAGAGCGCCCAAAAACCAGACACAAAGGCAATCAGGGTCTCGTTACTCAGCTGCTTGGAGTGTTACGGTGGTAAGCTCATCTCATTGGAACATTGTTATTTAATTATATAAATCGCAGATGTAAGTACAATCACTAAATACGTTGTGGTGACAGATGCCAATGCCAGCTTGACATTCAACCATGGAGCCATGTTCATTAGTCCATGAGAGATCTGCATGTGCGTGCAATGTTCCTTGCCTCTTCTATCTCCTGGGAGGTACCGCCTGTGATGTGGATGGCGTAGTTGTATGCGATGTCGTAATTTTTCAAGTTCATTTCGTTTTTAGCCAGCCATAACCTTGCCCTGATGCTTTCATCGCTGACGATGCCGGATTCTGCCATCGGTTCACTGTCCATGCATCTAATCATGTATTCTTTGCAGTTGTGGTAGTCTGCGATTTGTTCGTATTGCTCTGCCAGCTTGTAGAACAGTTGTGTGTCCTGGCTGATGTTGTTGGATAGTTTTAAAGCTCTAATGTAACATTTGATGGATTCCTTCGTGTTTGACAGCTTCCCGTAGCATTCTGCCAGTGCTTTCCACATACGTCGGTCTAAAGGTTTCAGCGCACACGCTCTCTGGAAGTAGTACAAAGAGTAGAGGTGCATGTCGAGAACTTCGTACGCCTGTCCGAGACCGTACCAGGCCTTGTAATCTCTCTCGTTGATATCCACGGCTCGTCTGTAACACTCGATCGCTGCATGCGAGTTTTTCAACTCGACAAACTCGTGGCCCATTAGAGTCCATGAATTGGTCGAGTTCTTGTTCAGGATCAATGCTCTTCTGAAATACATTATGGATTTCTCATGTTCCTGCCTGGCACTGTAGTAGTTGGCCACGATACAGCACGTCTCTGGCCTGTACCTGTCTATCTGAGACGTGAGTTGGGCCAAGTATGCTAGTTTGGAGTGTTTCTGCATCACATACAGGATGTTGGAATAGATGTCCATCTCTTCCAACCGGTATGGGTCCATCTTGAAAATGCGGTCAAAGATGGCCTCTGCGTTCACGTAGTCCATGGTATTGTAACTGATCAAAGCGTTCTGGACTTTAATGTGTGCGAAGTCAGGGAACAACGCAGTCAAGTAGTCAGAGATTTGGAAAAATTCATCGATCCCATTATTAAACCCATTGTTACTGTAACTTCCAAACTCTTGCAAAGCAATTAACCTGAAAAACTTGAACATAACGTTGTTCTGGATCAACCCTTGGTCGTGGTCTTGGCCCCGGACTTGGTCATCGGCCGTGAAGGAACGGATCTTAAAATTTTCATTCAAATGTTTGATGATCAACACAAACTCATCGGGTCTGGAAATACATTCTAACAGTTCTACCCAAGCAGTGTAATTGAACGGATAGTACGACAGGGACTCTAGAAACGACGACAGAGACGCAGACTTGTTGCCATGTCTCCTTAGCAGAACACCTTTCAGATAGTACAGTAAACCAAACCCTAATTTCAACTCATCGGTCAAGACGTTGTCCTGGCCCTTGACCGTGTCGATAAACTCTCTCAATTCGTTTAGAATCATGGACAGATTATTGTTCTCGCTAGTGTTACCCTTAGCATAGCCCTCTACGGGGAATTGTGACTCCAAATTCGCGTTTATGGGAGCCTGGCTGCCATTAACGAACGATCCGCCGAGTGGTGCGTCTGGTTTCCCGCTCGAACCGTTGTTTTTGGTCATCAGCACACTCTCTGTAGACTCTACAAACTTCTTATCCCACGACAAGTACTCGCAATACAACTTCAAGAACTTCAATCTCGGTTCTTCCACTTGCTTCAGATAGAACGCACACCGGTCAAACTCTTTACAATCAAACAACGTAGAGCACAGCAGGTACAAGTCCATCTCCCTCACAGACAGGGACTTGAAGGGATCGGTTGAAACTGCCTCTGAAGGCTCCTGGATCTCCCATTGAGAAAGCGATTGCAACGCTTCAGCGGACCACTTGGCAGATTTCACCAGTTTCCAATGTGATAGATCCACGGCAGACTTTCGCAGGCAGCGCGAAACTTCCGCCACTAACTCTTGTGAAAGATTATCCATCCTACCTGATATCACACGGGTACAGATCGGTACACACAGTTACCGGCGGTCCACTTTTGTGTGTGTGAAGCATAAGGACAGTAGTGAATCTTTTTTTCACAATAACGCTCATCACTCACTGACATTGCCAGACACTTGTAACTTGTGTTGGCGAGACTCTATTTGGTGTTTGATTAGCTGTGCTACGATATACAGACACACTAGATGAGTTCGAGTGGAGATGCGGATTACTTCGCTTCCTTGTGTGAGCTGGAGCAGAACTTGCACTCAAACCATGAACAATTACAACTAGTCCTTGACACTTTGTTACAAATATCTGAATTGGAAGAGGACACGACTCAGGACGAGGTCGTAAGCAAGCTAGACCTGTTAGAGAGGCGAAACCACAAACTTGTGGACAGCAACGTTGATTTGAAGTTTTCTAAATTCCAAACCAGAGAGGCCCATATAGAGCATTCTGAAAGGGTAAAGACCGAGAACGAGGCTTCTCTGCAGCCGCCCGTGGGGGAGATGCGGCAATTGAGGAAGTATGTCAACGTGATGGAGATGTTCCACCAGGAGTCGTTGGAATATATGAATCTTCTGGGCAGATTATCTGTCGACCTTGTGAAACAGGCAGAGGTGACCAACTCTAGCGTCACCGAGTTCTATCTGTCTCAATGGCAACCGCCTGCGAAATTAACCGAGATCCTGGAGCAATTCGACGACAATGAAGTGGAACCGGCCGTTGTACAACAGCAGTTGCAAGATTACATGAATGAAATCAAGCTTTACAGAGCCCAGTACACTTTGGAAAACAAATACGTCTTGCAGAATAGGTTGGAACAAGTGAACAAAGAGCTCACCTACTGGAGAAGAGAGTGGGACAACATCGAAATGTTAATGTTTGGCGACGAGTCCACATCAATGAAGAGCATGTTACAAAATATCGAGAACTTGAAATCCAAGTTGGTCATCGAGGACATCAAGTGAAGGGCCCCAAGAACTCTCATCCATCGGGGTTCAAACACAGTTGTACAATACACATCTACATCTACATATATAGCATTAGTATTATTATTAGAGATGACTTCTTTACCACTTTATGCCTTCAAAGCCGGTTACTGCTTGGACGTGGACGATGAAAGTGTTACCACAGAGACCTCAGTTGCTGCTATTTCGGAGAGGATTGGTAAACGCTCCCGATAATGCTCCGACGTTGCTAGAAAATGAGGATTGGTTGAAGAAACTAGGCAGCACGCCTACTGCCAACTATGCGGCCCATCGAACCATTTATGAACCCTTGCACAAGATTGGCCAATTGAAGAAGAGGTTCAATTACCGGTTGATACAGAGCTTGCGGTACCACGATGTGATCGAGGCTCCACTGAGCAACTTCAGTTCTACGAAATACTTGAAGTTGTACAACACTCACCATCAAAGCCAAAACGGGTTCGTAGACTTGAAAGTCGTTGAATGTGCGAGCGGTGCTGGTGGGAACGGTGCTATCTCGTTCTTTAGAGACGCGAATCGTCGTGTGGGCCCTCCTGATGGCGGTGATGGCGGCGATGGTGGGAGCATCTATGTGAAAGCTGTGAAAGGTATGACCTCTCTAGCGAGTTTGAAACCGAAATACGTGGCCGGGATGGGCCATCCGGGTGGGATAACTCAATTGGATGGTGCCAGAGGTCACGACGTACTAATCAATGTTCCTGAAGGTACCACTGTGACGTGGTGTATGGACCCCAAAGTGGTGAAAGAGCGCATCATGGCCACGGTCTCAGAACCAGGGAACGAATCGTTGCTTTTACGTGAACTGTTGAACAAGACTACGACCCAATTAGATTGTATCGTTGACAGCCAGCGGCCCGACGAGGTCGACATCATTTTACCAAGAACCAGTTACCAGATAGGCGAAGGCTGGATCTTTAAGGACAAGGACAAAGATTATCACTTGGAGAGACAATGGTTCCGCAGTTTGAATAACCAGACAAAGAATTACGACAGGTCGATATTACAAACGGAGACCAGCAGGGACAGGTTCCCGCTGTTTGGCATTGATTTGAACGACGAGTCTGAACCGCCGGTGTGCCTATTGAAAGGCGGCTCTGGCGGGTTGGGCAATATGCATTTCCTTACCGCGATGGTTCGTAACCCAAGGTTCGCTAAAGTCGGCAGACAAGGGCTACGGTCCTTCTTCATGTTTGAATTGAAGAGTCTGGCAGACTTGGGGCTTATCGGGCTACCAAACGCGGGGAAGTCGACAATCTTGAACCAAATCTCTAATGCTTCGAGTAGAATCGGTCACTGGGAGTTCACGACATTGAATCCACACATCGGCACTGTTATCGAGGGCCCACAGGGGGATAGCTTCACCGTCGCGGATATTCCAGGGATTATTGAGGACGCAAGCCAGGACAGAGGTATGGGGCTAGAGTTTTTGAAGCATGTCGAGAGATCCAAAGGATGGGTCTTTGTACTGAGTTTGGAGAACCAAGATCCGCTCCAGGACCTGCACACGCTCCTAAAAGAAGTTGGTGGTGTCGAGACAGTGAACAAGAAGAACGTGCTCGTGGTGTGCAATAAAGCAGACGTGAACAACGAGACTCCGGCGACTTTGGACAAGTATTTACGAGTGAAGCAATTTTGCGAGTCCGAAAACTGGGATCACATACCAATTAGCGCACTACACAACGAGAACATCGACCTGCTAATAACTAAGATGTCTGCATGTGCCCAGGGAGCCCAGAGCACTCAATAGACTCTCTTCTCTTCCCCATAAGGCCTCAAGAATCGCACATGGCACTTCAACGAGCTCATCGCTTTGTGAAAAAAATGAAAATTTTCAATGGCAAAAATCGATGAGCTTCACTACTATTACGATGCTCATCAGTCTATAAACACTGTTCGTAAACAGACAGCGTGCGATTAAAAGGTACCCCCGAGTCGAGAACAGCATGGATTATAATCAGCAGGTAACAGAACACCAGCACCAAGGTGCCTTGGGCGAGCAATTTGGCTCTACGGTTTTATGTTGCCATTGTGGTACGCCGATCGATGGGTCTGGTGGGTTAGTGATGTGTTACGACTGTATCAAACTGACAGTAGACATTACTGAGGGTATACCTAGAGAGGCTAACGTCTCGTTTTGTAGAAACTGTGAACGGTTTTTACAACCTCCGGGCCAATGGATTCGTGCCGAGTTGGAGTCCCGGGAGTTACTAGCCATCTGTCTTCGTCGGTTAAAAGGACTTACGAAGGTGAGACTAGTAGATGCCTCGTTTATATGGACCGAGCCTCATTCGAGACGTATTCGTGTGAAGTTGACTGTTCAAGGTGAGGCCATGGCTAACACCATTATCCAACAGACATTTGAAGTCGAGTACATTGTCATCGCTATGCAGTGTCCTGACTGTGCCAGGTCGTACACTACCAACACTTGGAGAGCCACTGTCCAAGTGAGACAGAAAGTTTCACACAAGAGAACGTTTCTGTATTTGGAACAATTGATCTTAAAACACAACGCTCATGTCGATACCATCTCGATCAGCGAGAGTAGAGACGGGTTAGATTTCTATTACGGACAAAAGAACCATGCAGTGAAGATGTTGGACTTCTTAAGTTCTGTGGTCCCCATGAAGTATAAGAAATCGGAAGAATTGGTCTCCCAGGATATCCATAGCGGGACGTCTACTTACAAGTTTGCTTACTCTGTAGAGATTGTTCCCTTGTGTAGAGATGATCTGGTCGTGTTACCAAAACACCTAGCTAAATCCATGGGTAACATCTCGCAATTTGTCATTTGTTCCAAAGTGACCAACGCGCTCCAATTTTTGGATCCAACCACGTTACAAACAGCAGACTTGACTGCCCCAGTGTACTGGAGAAATCCGTTTGACTCCCTTGCCGATGTTTCACAAATGATCGAATTCATAGTTTTGGATGTCGAGCCCACTGCTATAAGTAGAGGTAAACACATCCTGGCAGACATGACTGTGGCAAGAGCTTCAGACCTGGGCTCCAATGACCTGACTTACTATGTGAGATCGCACTTGGGTGCTATTTGTCACGCTGGTGATACCGTGCTAGGTTATTTCGTGGCCAATTCCAATTATAACTCTCCAATGTTTGACGCATTAGACAGAGATTACGTCCCTGATGTAGTCCTAGTGAAGAAACTATACCGTAGAAAAACTAAGAAGACTAGAAACTGGAAACTTAAGAGAATGGCTAACGAACATAAGGATATTGACGCTTCGAAGGATTATAATAGTAAGAATAACAAAGATGATATTGAACGTGCCGAAAAGGATTACGAGTTGTTCTTACAAGAGTTAGAAGAAGATGAGGAACTAAGACAAAACATCAACCTTTACAAGAACAAGCAACACACACAGGATGAGACCGTGGACGAAGATGGTCCACAAATCAATATCGATGAACTATTGGATGAATTGGATGAGATGACATTAGAAGACACTCCAATGGAAGGTGCAGAGATGTAAACGTATACACACACACACACACATAATATATATATATAGATTGTCATTGGTAAGTATAGGGATTTTAATTGTATATTATTTTTGACGCTTATTGTCTCCATTACTAGCTCATTAACAACAGCTAGAAGCTATCTACAGCTGTGTGATCGAAAGAGACATGGTTGCAGACACTAATATGCAATTCTCTACAGCTTTTCGGTCCTTCATGGACACTTCGTTCTTTCATGAACTATCTCGGTTGAAATTAGAAGTGTTCAAACTTGATACGAGCCAGATCCCTATTCATGTCAATGTGGATCTAGCAAGACACGACAAACATGGAGAACCGATAGCCTTATCCCTAAGTCAAAAGAGCTTTGACGTGACTTCCAAATCTGCTGTCGACCAAGCAGGAGGGCTACGGTTAGAAGGTGAATTGGTAAATTTCAATACATTGGAGCAGTTTAAAGCGTTGGACAAAGTTCAGTACATTCAAGAGAAAGGGTTGGAAATTTTTAACCACATGGTTGCAGAAGATATAAACAGTTGCTGTAGATTCTATGTGATAAGTTTTGCCGAGTTGAAGAAGTATACCTATTACTATTGGATTTGTATCCCAATAATCAATTGCCCATCGCTGAAAATTCATACACAGAGTGAAGAAAATTTAGGTACAGACTCGAAACAGGTGTCTATTTTAAGCAAGTGGTTTAAAGATGACTGTAGCAAGTGGGTCTGTCTTATTAAGGAGGACAATAACGAGGTTGTAGAGATTCTTCCGAACTTGAATTTAAATAGTCATGGATACAAGCTCGGGATTAGAGATTTGGGGGCATTAGAAAAAGTTCCCACAACCATCACAAAGAACATACTAGTGGCCTTGAAGGCGTTATTCCCGACCCTCGAAGAAATAGTCGCTATCTTCGTGAGAGACAACAACTCAAGTTTCCAGGCACGATTATTGTTTGATGGCGTGGTAAAAAGACAAGAGATCAAGGTTACTGGTTGGGAAAGAAATGTCAATGGGAAGTTACTACCAAAGAAAGTAGAATTATCCACATTGATGGACCCAGTGAGAATCGCTGACCAATCTGTTGACTTGAATTTAAAGCTAATGAAGTGGAGGGTCGCGCCAACGCTCAACTTGGAAAAGATTAGAAACAGCAAAGTGCTGTTATTAGGGGCCGGTACTCTTGGCTGTTATGTTGCACGTTCCTTGATGGGGTGGGGGGTTCGAAAGATAACATTTGTAGACGCTGGCGTCGTGTCTCATTCTAACCCTGTAAGACAACCTTTATTTGAATTTCAGGATGTTGGCGAGTACAAGGCTCTAGCAGCGGCCAAGACGCTGAAGAAAATCTTCCCACTTGTGGAGAGCGAAGGTGTAGTTCTAAACATCCCGATGATTGGACATCCCTTGAACGGTACCGAGAGGGAATCAGCTGAATTTGATCAATTAGTAAATCTTTTCAAGGACCACGACGCCATCTTTCTGTTGGTAGATTCGAGAGAGGCAAGGTGGTTGCCAACTGTGGTAGGTGCTGCAATGGACAAAATTGTTATCAACGCCGCTTTAGGCTTTGACAGTTATTTGGTGATGAGACACGGCCATCTTCAGGATCCCAAACGACTAGGCTGCTATTTCTGCAACGACGTATCCGTACCAGCAGATAGTCTTACAGATAAAACTCTAGATCAAATGTGTACAGTGACGAGACCGGGAGTAGCGACAATGGCTGCAGCACAAGCCGTCGAGCTGTTTGTGACTATTTTACAACACAATCTAATGGCCATGGCACCTACAGATTCCGAGACCATACTGGGAACAATCCCGCACCAATTACGAGGGTTTCTTCACGAGTTCAGCGTCTTGAAGTTGAAGACACCCGCATACGAAAACTGTTCTGCGTGCAGCCATGCTATCATCGAACAATACAAAGAGAAAGGCTGGGAGTTTGTCACACAGGCGCTCAATGACTCAAGCTACATTGACCAATTGAGCGGGCTATACGCGTTAAAACAAGCTACGGAGAACTCTATAGATTGGTTAGCAAGCGACGACGACGATGACATCATATAGTGCCCTTGAATCACCACTACAGTGGCGTTACAAGCCATGACACCCTGTCAACGTGTCAGCAAACCGGCTTCTTGCACTATGAAACATGTTTTCGCTAAAAAAACGATCTCTGTTTTGTAAACAAAAGACAATACTACCGATGACTTAACACACCTAACTGTAACAGCTACTTGTAATATTAGATTCGTGGCCACTGGTAACGACTGAGCAAACATGTCACAGATGATAATGGAGGCACGAAATGTAAAAGACTATGTATCTTTAATGTCGTCGTTAAACAGCATGGCAAGCCATGACACGATGAATCGAGTGCCGATTCTTTCGCGGCTTGTCAACCACGAGCCCTTGCCAAGCACCGAGCCTAAGCTGAAGAGCGTCCCAATAGACAGGTTACCGCAGACAGTGTCTTCTGGAGATTCGTTGCGAGTCCAAGAGGCTCTAGTGGTGAACGATTTACTGAGTGTCCTTATTGGGCTCAGTGGGACTTACATTCGGTACGGTAACGATTATGACCCATCAAATGTTGGAGATGTTCCCATCTTTAAAGTGGCTAAGAAAATGGACTCTTCTTTGAAGGCAATTTGTAGCAAGATACTGAAACTGGGGAGTTACTATGTGGCATTAACCAATGCCAGTATCAAATGGTCTGAGTTGAAATTCGGGATTGTATTACAAAAGTTGGGGTATGAGATTAGTCGGTTCTTGAAGGACGAGTATTTGAAGTTTATTTGTGAGGACATTGAACCAAATTTTAGAAACAATAGCAATTTCAGGATCAGAGATTTGAAACAAATGTTGTACGATAGCGATATTAATATGAAGATGACCATACTGTATGATATATACGTGAAGATTGAGGATGAGATGAGTTACAGACAGTCTATTGATTTGAGGCAGGCCTCATTAAACAATATCATATCTGGTGTACAGGATGATAACTTGAAACTAGGCGACGAGATTATGCCAATATTCATCGAAAGAGATTTGCTACCTGTGGTGAAAGGTGGGATAGTGTTAAACCTTTTAACAGAGACTTTGAAGGAGAACTTGGGGGACCGACAAGTAACGGCATACTTAGAGACGTTATTGGACACGATTAGTGTCGACTATTGTGCCATGTTGCACTTGTGGCTGACAGAAGGGGAATTAAACGATGCTCACGACGAGTTCCTAATCTGCAACACTATGCCTAGAGGCTCGAACCTAAGAAATCCAATAGAGTGTGACCGTGTGTGGCTTACCCAGTATGGGATTCGGCAGGACGGGTTGTTATCCCAGATATTAGAAAAAGATGGTACCGATGAGAACCTTTTATTCAAATTATTAACCACGGGTAAATTACTGAATATGATCAAGAGATCCCTTCATCTGTCTCATGGGTCAATTACCAAATTGAATAACGAGGACCAGGTACAACCTTTAAGTTTTGTTGAGTTGATGAAAAACACAAAATTTGAGACCTATGTGAACAAATGGTATCAACGTAGTAACGAGTTGGCTTTGTTGCTTTTGAGAGATGGATTCAAGCTCGAAGAATTTGGCAACATCCTGATGGAACTATTCTTATATTACCAAAATGGTAACGAATTGTCAAGACAACTATCCATGAATCTAAACGGACTAACTAAACCACACGACGAGGTCACAAAGAGTCACGTTGAATATAAATTGAGGCAAAGTATACCAAGGCACCCTACTCTGAGTTGGATCGATCAAGTGTATACCGCATACATTGACGGGGACTCCTTTCTAAAAGCCATTGAAGAGTACAACAAACTAGATTTAAGCATATTGGAAGATTCCTGGCTCCATAAGGATATTAAGAGCATAGAAATGCTAAGAACTATGATTATCGAAAAGAGTGAACGTACAAACCCACAAGGTGCCGACGGTAACACACACGTTACCACGACGGAGACGCTCGAAGAAGCACCAAACATCTATCATTTGAAATATGATTTAAGCATTCCATATCCATTAAACGTGATTATCAACAGGTCGTACCTTCTACAATTCCAGCTGATTAACAGGTACGTGAACATCTTAAGTTACCACATCAAGATTCTTGATGATTCATGGATAGAAATACATAAGAACGAGCTGTGGCGTTACAAACATTACCCCGGCGAGGTCACCAACTTGATCGCCAAGATACGATACTTACATGGACGTATGAATGGGTGGTATAAATCCCTGTTAGAATATTTCACCCAGGATGTCATCAGCGTGGAAGTCACTACGATCATGGATTTAATACAAAACAGCGACACAGTGGTAAAGATCCAGACGCGGATCGGCGAGTCCCTCTCTACAATCCTTCACAATTACCTCATTACAAAGATGGTGCAAGAACAATACGTGTTGTGGCAATTGACCTTGAACTTAGTGAGACTAACTGCCAATTTAAGACACCACTTGTACAAGACAGACTACGACATGTTCATGAAGTACCGCCGGGCGGACGAAGAATTCGACGAAGACCAGATTATAGACCACACAAGAGACCATCACGCCCACATCGAGGTCCTCATCAACTCCTTTGACAAAGTCTACAACTCAATGATCACCCAACTACAAACCACCGCGGGGAACGAAGACTACCGCAACAACGACGAATACAGAAGGCTCGTGTCACAAAACCAGCTCTAAGCACGTGATGGTGCCAGCACGTGATACACACCACGTGATGCTACGCGCCAAGCATCTGTACACCCTCCTGGCCGCCTTCCTGTAATATTTTCGCTCTCGCATGTTCCTGCTCGGGTGGTCCGCGCCCCCCGCGCGTTGCATCCAGCAGTAGAGGAAGCCGGGATCTTGGCTTGTTCGAGTGATTTTTGCGCGTTGCTGGGCTCACTGTGGGCAAGCTTCCACTGTTTTGTGGCGGCCACTACCTAATTGGGTCTGGGTGTCTGTTCCTATTACGATGGATTCCATTCTCTTTAGACACACTGTGAAGGTGAAAAGTTGCCATCGGATGTGACGACGTTGACCAAGGGCAAG
Organism: Sungouiozyma intestinalis; assembly: GCA_003708845.3. NCBI lineage: Eukaryota > Fungi > Ascomycota > Saccharomycetes > Saccharomycetales > Saccharomycetaceae > Sungouiozyma > Sungouiozyma intestinalis. The sequence continues at coordinate 50,174 of PPOJ03000017.1, read as the reverse complement.
AACTACAGTTAAGGATCACTATTTTTTTCTAATGTAGCTTCAATTATAGACTAGCATGAGGCCTAATAGAAAGTTTCAGAAGAAAAAATTTTAGCGATCATTCCACAGCATCTGGTAGTTAATTTCCAATGGCTCGTTGGTATATAAATTGATCAATTATTTTGTAGTTATTTGGTTCTCTCGATCTCACTCTCAATACTTTTCTTCTCACGTTTTTTATCTTGTAATATCTTTCTTAGAACTTCAAGCTTTATATTCACACTTCAGTTGTACATATAAATCCGCTCCACCAAACTTAACAATGGCTATTTCTAAAGTTTACGCTAGATCCGTCTACGACTCTCGTGGTAACCCAACCGTCGAAGTCGAAATCACCACCGAAAAGGGTTTGTTCAGATCCATCGTCCCATCTGGTGCTTCCACTGGTGTCCACGAAGCTCTTGAAATGAGAGATGGTGACAAATCCAAATGGTTAGGTAAGGGTGTCGAAAACGCTGTTGCCAACGTTAACAACGTCATTGCCCCAGCTTTAGTTAAGGCTAACGTTGACGTCAAAGACCAAAAGGCTGTCGATGAATTTTTGATCAAGTTGGACGGTACCCCAAACAAATCTAAGTTGGGTGCTAACGCCATCTTGGGTGTCTCCATGGCTGCTGCCAGAGCCGCTGCTGCTGAAAAGAACATCCCATTGTACCAACATTTGGCTGAAATCTCCGGTTCCAAGACTGACAAATACGTCATCCCAGTTCCTTTCTTGAACGTCTTGAACGGTGGTTCTCACGCTGGTGGTGCTTTGGCCATCCAAGAATTCATGATTGCTCCAACTGGTGCTAAGAACATGGTTGAAGCTTTGAGAATGGGTTCTGAAGTTTACCACAACTTGAAGTCTTTGGCTAAGAAGAGATACGGTTCTTCTGCCGGTAACGTCGGTGACGAAGGTGGTGTTGCTCCAAACATCCAAACTGCTGAAGAAGCTTTGGACTTGATTGTCGATGCTATCAAGGCTGCTGGTCACGACGGTAAGGTCAAGATCGGTTTGGACGCTGCTTCCTCTGAATTCTTCAGAGACGGTAAGTACGACTTGGACTTCAAAAACCCTAACTCTGACAAATCCAAGTGGTTGTCTGGTGAACAATTGGCTGAAATGTACTCTGGTTTGATCAAGAAGTACCCAATTGTCTCTATTGAAGATCCATTTGCTGAAGATGACTGGGCTGCTTGGTCTCACTTCTACAAGTCTGCTGGTATCCAAATTGTCGCTGATGACTTGACTGTCACCAACCCAATCAGAATCAAGAAGGCTATTGAAGAGAAATCTGCTGACGCTTTGTTGTTGAAGGTCAACCAAATCGGTACTTTGTCCGAATCCATCCAAGCTGCTCAAGACTCTTTCAAGGCTGGCTGGGGTGTCATGGTTTCCCACAGATCTGGTGAAACCGAAGATGTTTTCATTGCTGACTTGGTTGTCGGTTTGAGAACTGGTCAAATCAAGACCGGTGCTACTGCCAGATCCGAAAGATTGGCTAAGTACAACCAAATCTTGAGAATTGAAGAAGAATTAGGTGACAAGTGTGTCTACGCTGGTGACAAATTCCACCAAGGTCAAACTTTATAAGTGGATGAACTGACGATATCCCGTTAAATCTCTTATATAGATATATGAATAGAAATCTTTATTGTCTACACGCTATGGTTTTTCTCGTATGCCATGTAAATCGCATGTGTCAATTGCTCGTGAGACTGCTGTTTGACAGGGACACACTCTGCGCAAAGGGGGGGTCAAAAACCGCTCATTTTGAGTGGGATCCTCGGGGGATATGAGTTCAAGGATTATCCAGTTTTAAGGATCGTGAAGGTGTTAAACCATCGGATCATTAAGTTGTTAAAAACAACCTGGATTCGTATGAACCCGTAACCTCTAGTGTAAACGAGAATCCAATGTAAGTCCTACTGGATTGATTTTCTGCAAGTCACCATCAGTAAAAGGATCGCTGTCAAGCATTGGCGTCAAGTATTGGCGCTGATTTCAACTGTATTTAAGTAACTCGTCCCAAATGGTAATTCCACCAGGGTTTGGACAAGGGATCTCTCTCCTGGTGTGTATATAAGATCATCCAAAGTGTATAAAGGATAAAGTAAGTAATGGCTATCAGTAAGATCCACAGCAGAACGGTTTACGATTCCCGTGGTAACCCAACCGTCGAAGTCGAAGTCACCACCGAGAAAGGTGTGTTCAGATCCATCGTCCCCTCAGGTGCTTCCACGGGCGCTCACGAAGCTGTCGAGTTAAGAGACAATGTCAAGGAAGACTGGCTAGGCAAAGGTGTCACCAAGGCCGTGGGCAACGTCAACGACGTCATTGCCCCAGCGTTAATCAAAGCGGACATCGATGTCAAGGACCAAAAAGCTGTTGATGAGTTTCTAATCAAGTTGGACGGTACCCCAAACAAATCCAAGCTAGGTGCTAACGCTATCCTAGGTGTCTCGATGGCCGTTTCCAGAGCTGCTGCCGCCGAGAAAGGTGTGCCATTGTACCAACATTTGGCCGAATTGGCTGGTTGCAAGACCGACAAATATGTGATCCCAGTGCCCTTCTTCAACGTGCTGAACGGTGGTGTCCACGCTGGAGGGAACTTGGCATTGCAAGAGTTCATGATTGCCCCCATTGGCGCTTCAAACTTTGCTGAGGGATTGAAATGGGGGTCCGAGGTGTACCACCATTTGAAAACCCTTGCCAAGGAGAAGTATGGAGCTGCCGCTGGTAACGTTGGTGACGAAGGTGGTGTGGCTCCAGACTTAGAGACTGCAGAACAAGCACTCGATCTTATCGTCGAAGCCATTGCTGCCGCAGGCCATAAGGATAAAGTGAAGATCGCTATGGACCCTGCCTCTTCTGAGTTCTCACAAGACAATAAGTACGACTTGTTGTTCAAGTCCAAGACCAAGAAGGGAGAAAGCGTCCTTACTGGGAAGCAACTAGGCGATTACTACTTGGAATTATTCCGCAAATATCCAATTGTCTCCATCGAAGACCCATTTGCAGAAGATGACTGGGAGTCCTGGGCCGAGTTCTTCAAAACCACCGATTTACAAGTGGTAGCCGATGACCTTACCGTGACCAACCCTGTCAGAATCAAGAGAGCCATCGAGGAGAAATCCGCTGACGCTTTACTATTAAAAGTCAACCAAATCGGTACCTTGACCGAATCCTTCGAAGCCGCAAACGATGCGTTTGAGGCCAAGTGGGGGTTAAAGATATCGCACAGATCCGGCGAGACCGAGGACACTTTCATCGCCGACTTGGTCGTGGCATTGAGTGCCGGCCAAATCAAGACCGGTGCCGTGTCAAGATCCGAGAGATTGTCCAAGTACAACCAAATCTTGAGAATTGAAGAAGAATTAGGTGACAAGAGTATCTACGCTGGCGACAAGTTCCACTCCGCCCATTACTTATAACAGCAATTGCACCTCTAAAGGGTAGGTGTAATTTATATATAAAATAACGATTGTATCAACACACTACTTACCACTTTCGCATCCGGCTCAAACATTCTCACCTCCGAGCGTCGAGAACTGTGCGAGAGCTTCACTCCTCGAAGAGTATCACTCTCCTACGTACGTATACACATATATACTGAACCATATAGTCATATAATTAGAGATGTCACACGGTCATGTTGGCGGCAGCGATGGCCACACCGGGGTGAACCATGGGTCCTCCCAATGCTCGATGAACATGGCGTTTACATGGGACTACCACGACACGTGTGTTGTGTTTGAATCCTGGCACATCAGGACCCTCGCAGGTCTGGTGTTGAGTTGTCTGGGAGTCGCAGTGGCGTCGTTTGGGTACGAGGCGCTACGGTATAGGATACACCAGTTCCACCACCGGAGCTCATCGCTCTTACCCAGTGCTGCGCTCGACTCTAGAAGGAACCGGTTGAAGTGGCAAGGCAGTGTCCTCTACGGCGTGCAAGTCGGTTACTCGTTGATGTTGATGTTGGTGTTCATGACATATAATGGGTTTTTGATGATCAGTTTAGTTCTGGGGGCGATTCTGGGGCATTTCTATTACGAATTGCCTGTAATTCAAGATTCCTCGGGATCTTTAGCTTGTCATTAAACGAGCTTATATACATCAGAGACTCGGTGACGCTAGTGGGACAAGTACTCGTGTGTATATATAGGATTTGAGATAATTAGTCGTTTCACAACAGCAGGGATGACCGTTGTACATAAGAGAGTCGCTGTCATTGGCGGTGGGCCCGGCGGACTAGCCACTACAAGGGTGATGGTGGGCAATGGTGATGATTTCCAGATCGATGTCTTTGTCCGAGACGACGACGTCGGTGGTGTGTGGTACTACCCTGAGGAAAAGAGGGACAGCAGGGTGATGTACGATGAGTTGGAGACGAATATTTCGAAGTCACTGATGCAATTTAGTGGGTTCCCGTTTGAAGAGCATTGTTTCAAGTATCCAACAAGGTTGCAAGTCTGGGAGTACTTGAAACGGTACTACAGGACTTTTATACAGAACGATCCACGTGTGAACGTCCATCTGTCTACGACTGTGCAACGTTGTGAGAAAGTCGATGGCAACCAGTGGGCCATCCACACAGACAAAGGTGGCTCATCTGACAGATACGATTTTGTCGTGGTTGCAAATGGCCACTTCGACACCCCGTATTGGCCTTCGGGGATCGCTGGGTTGGACGAGTGGGTCAAGAACGGTGCTGCGACACATTCGAAACAGTTCAGGACGTGTCAACCGTTCAAGGGCAAGAACGTTGTAGTGGTCGGCAACGGCAGTTCGGGACAAGACATTGTCAACCAGCTGTCTAGCACTTGCAAAGCCGTATACCAGAGTGTCACCAACATCTACACGCTCGGACAAACCATTTTCCAAGACTCCCAAATCGTCTCTACTGTCGACCAGATCGCAACGACGAATTTTCACGACCGGACGGTGACCTTGGACGACGGCCAAACGTTGTCCGAGATCGACCACTTGATCTTCGCTACCGGCTATTACTACAACGTGGATTTCTTGCCCCCCACGGTTCGCGAGAAGTTGACAGGCAACAACGATGGCAGGGCCAAACAATTACATGACTTGTGGAACAAGATAGTCTATCTCGAGGACCCGACTCTCGCCTTCTCCCTACTACCGCAAATGATCGTCCCATTCCCCCTAGCAGAGTTGCAAGCATGTGTAATGAACAAGGTATTTCTGGGACAGATAGACCCGATCAGTTTACATCGACAGGATCCCGGCGACACAAATTCCTCCCTAACGTTTTCCGACCTCGACTACTACTTTCAATTGCAATCCGTCCTGAACGCCCACGGCAGCGAACAAAACAGCTTCCAACCTGTCAAGTGGGGAAAGAGCTTATCAGATCAAAGACTCACTTGCGGGGAAGAGAAAAGGCTACGAAACATGGAGCTGCACAAACTCGCTCTACAGCAGCGAGCTGCCAACCTCCCATACAAGCTCATACAACCAAGACAATAGAACCAGCTGCCTCCAGGGTCCCAAGAGTCCCAGGGCATGGTCAACTCATTTTCTTAAAATCCTATTAAATAGTCCAAAATTTTTTTTTTCAATTCATTTAATAGCCTATATATTTGACAGAGAGGTACACAGGTACGTTAAATGGTCACCGTCGTATACTTCAGCCAACCTAGTTTCTGAATCGTTTGGTTAAGTTTTTAGTGGACCGTGTTTGCAGTTTATTTGAGTGCTACAAAGTGTCGTTCTTCTTTATTTAGTTTTAGGCAAAAACAATCGGACGCAGTGAACGAGGGCCACTTTATCACATCTTCTGTTTTCGATAAGAGTAAGCCTCTGTACTAGTGATCCGTGTGCACACTTAGTCCCCCCCCCCGTAATATAGCCCTATTTTTCTTCGGTATGAACTCTCATTTAGCCAATGACAACGGCATAAACAGTGGCCAGCCGACACAGCACTACGAGACGTATTCGTGTGCCAGGTGTCGTAAATTGAAGAAGAAGTGCCCGAAGGAGTATCCAAGCTGTCAGCATTGTATTAGGCTCAATAAGACGTGTGTATACCCTGGCAGAGCTCCAAGGAAATCAAGAAAGAAACCCGCGTCTGTAGAACAGGACTCAGAGCAACCAAAGAAGACCAAGAAAAGGAAGCAAGCGTCTAAGTCAGTGATAAATTATGAACTCGAAAAACCCGTGTTGCCAGATAGTGGTAACCAGGTGGGACACGAACAGAGACCCCTGGCGGACGCGAATATGATGGCTCCCAATATGTACCCGATGCAACAGGACGTTGTGGGACAACACCAGCATTTGAATGGGCAACATCAAGGGTTTCCTCCTAATCCTCCTGCTTTTTTGCCACAGCCTCAGCCTGATCCAAACACAGGCGCCTCCAACAAGGACACGAACCAAAATTTTATGACCGCGTTTGCGCAACATCCAATCAGTTACGAAAGCATGAACAACCTTATATCTGTTCTAACCACAATGGACGGGAGTCCCTCGTTGCTGCCATCTCCTGCGTCCAATAACAGCGGTAGTATGACGACCTCTCCTAGTAATTTGAACCCACATAACGGTTACCCAACAAGATCTAGTGTTTCGAGCAATACCATGGACTTTCGCCACAATAGTAACAACGGCAACTCCCACGATTTAATGAGTTCGGGAGACAACTCACTAGTCGGTGGTAGAAGCCGCTCTAACGTGATTTTGAGAAATAATGGCGCGATGATGTCCAACGAGTTAAGCAACAATGGCTCCATGAACTCGGATGTCAACATGAACCAAAACGTGAACATGAACTTGAGCCCAAATGTGGATGTGAACGTGTACGAGGCCCGTAAGACGGACTCTTTACCGATACAAAGTGCGTCACTTGAGACAGAAACTTTACGGGTCACTTTCAAAGGCGGGAAATCTACAGCATGGGTGAATAACGACGGCTCATACAAAGCCATTGAAAGATCGTTACTCGATAGATTCATAGCTGCATATTTCAAACACAATCATAGGTTATTCCCCATGATCGATAAAGTAGTGTTTTTAAAACAAGTAGCCAGTATCAACGTGTTTGATTTCCAAAGTGTCGAGCAACGCCACGATGATGTGTTTATGTTCAAGTTCTACATGATCATGGCCATTGGTTGCACCACGCTCCGCAGAGCTGGGATGCTTCTACAGGACGAAGAAGAATTGAGTGAACACTTGTCGTATTTAGCCATGAAGAAATTTAGCCCTGTGATGGAGTTACAAAGCATCGAGACAATCAAATGTTTGTTGTTATTAGGCATTTACTCGTTTTTTGAACCCAAAGGCTGGTCATCTTGGACCATCAGCGGGATCACGATGCGGTTAGTGATAATGCTCGGATTGAACAAGGAAGTCGCTTCAAAGAAGATGAAAACAATGTCTGCCATGGCGGCAGAGTCCCGGTACAGGGTATTTTGGAGTGCGTACTGTTTTGAACGGCTAGTGTCGATTAGTCTGGGGAGGATCTCCGCGATCGACGACGAGGACATCACTGTCCCACTACCTAGACCGTTGTACGAGAACGAGAAGGATGACATCGAAGTGACAAACACTGTGATCACGCTCAGAAAATTAGAGGGCAAGATCTACAAGAATGTTCACGCTGTGAGTGTCACCAAGAAGAACCTAAACATTGACCAGAAACAGGTCATCATCGATGAGTTAAGGCATGAATTAGACGAGGTTTATGAAGCGGAGAAACAGAAGATGGTTATTAAGAACCAAAACACCGCTGCAAGGGAAAAGACCACGATTTCTTATCACAACTCCGAGGACTGGCTCGCAATGAGATACTCTCAACTACAGATCCTACTATACCGCCCCTCTGCACTGGTACCTAAACCCTCGATAGAGTCCCTAAGCGTTCTTGGAGATTTCTGTCTCCAAGCATGGAAACATACACATATGCTGTACAACAAGAGACTGCTGCCGCTAAACTGGATCACACTGCTGAGAACGCTCACAATTTGTAATACAATCCTGTACTGTCTGTGCCAATGGAGCATCGATCTAATAGAGAGTAAGATGGAGATTCAAGAGATTGCTGAAGTGTTACAACACTTTGGTCACAAATGGGTCTTTGCCACGAAATGTGCAGAAGTGTTCCAAAACATCAGTAACACAATCCTCGAGATTAGTCTGAGTGACGGGAAGGTGCCCAACATGGACAAACTAACAAGAGAACTCTTCGGTGCAAGCGACACTTATCATGAGATCCTCGACGAAAACAACGTTGATGTGTCCTGGGTTGACAAGATAATGTGATAATGTAACTATATAGGTAATGATTATATACATACGGTAACAAATTGCCCACGACAACACAGATCAAGCACTGCAGATCTCAGGTACGGGAGATGTGTAATCCGGTTGACTCCCGGAAGAGCAGTGTCCCGGTTGGCTTACGCAACGTCCCGGCTTATCACACGTTCCGAAAGCCTCGGGCGTTCCGGGTGCTCCGGGCGTTCCGGGCGTTCCGAGGGTTTCTGGCACTGAGCAACGAAAGGGTTTGGCACGGAAAACCTTACAGCCCTAACACAAAGTAGTTAGGGTGTGCAGAACCCCCTCGGCTGGTTGTGGGAGTTGAAGCCGACAATATGCATGGGAGTAGCTGCACACATTGGGGCTTGGACTTCCGGAACATCTGCTGGAAAAAGTAACGTGCAGGGTTTTGCCGGGCAAGCTTTCTTTTTCCGATCTCTGATTATTCAGCACAGGGCGTGCCACCAGATCTGAGTTTGAGGCATTCTCGAAGTTCAGACTGCATTGCAGCATTAACGTGGATAGGAAAAGAAAAAGAAGCCGGAATTTTATTAGTCAGAAGAATTAGGCCGAGTAAGCCTGCGCAACCGTATATAAGGAACGAGCAAGAGGTGGTTTTGAAGATAATGGTTTCAATTGTCAACTTAGTCTTCTTACATCTTAGAACAAACCAGTAAGCATACAACCAATTGCATTACCATATTCATATACATACAATCAGCAAACAAAAAATGGCATTCAAATCTGACGTTAAACCTGGTCAAAAGATGGAAATCTCCTTTGCCGATGACTTCCAGCCAATTGCCTTGAAGGACACCAACTTGTTCAAGCCTATCAAGGTCGGTAACATGGAATTGCAACACCGTGCTACTTTACCTCCATTGACTAGAATGAGAGCTCACCACCCAGGTAACATCCCAAACAAGGACTGGGCTGTTGAGTACTACGGTCAACGTTCTCAAAGACCAGGCACTTTGCTTATCACCGAAGGTGCTTTCATTTCGCCACAAGCTGGTGGGTACGACAACGCCCCAGGTATCTGGTCTCAAGAACAAGTGGACCAATGGAAGAAGATCTTTGCCAAGATCCACGAAAACAAGTCGTTTGTCTTTGTTCAATTGTGGAACTTGGGTAGACAATCCGATCCAGAAATCTTGAAAAGAGACGGTTTGCGTTACGACTCTGCCTCTGATGGTGTCTACATGAGTGATGAAATGAAGGAGAAGGCTGTCAAGTGCGGTAACTTACAACATGGGATCACCAAGGATGAAATCAAACAATACATCAAAGAATACGTGCACGCTGCTAAGAACTCTATTGCTGCAGGTGCTGATGGTGTTGAAATCCACTCCGCCAACGGTTACTTGTTGAACCAATTCTTGGACCCAATTTCCAACAAGAGAACCGACGAATACGGTGGTTCTATCGAAAACAGAGCTCGTTTCTCTTTGGAAGTTGTCGATGCCCTTATCGAAGCCATCGGTGCTTCTAAGGTCGCTATCAGATTCTCTCCATACGGTACTTTTGGTACCATGTCTGGCCACGAAGAGACCAGCATCGTCGCCCAATACGCCTACATCATTGGTGAATTAGAGAAGAGAGCCCAAGCTGGCAACAGATTGGCATTCATCCACATGGTTGAACCTCGTGTCACCAACCCATTCTTGACTGAAGGTCAAGGTGAATACAACGAAGGTAGCAACGATTTCGTCTACTCTATCTGGACAGGTGTCGTCATGAGAGCTGGTAACTACGCTTTGCACCCTGAAGTCGTCAAGCAAGTCGTTAACGCTGACAACAGAACCTTGATTGGTTACGGTAGATACTTCATCTCTAACCCAGATTTGGTGGACCGTGTTGAGAAAGGTTTACCATTGAACAAGTACCACAGAGACTTGTTCTACGCCATGTCTGACAACGGGTACACTAACTACCCAACTTACGAAGAAGCTATTAAATCTGGTGTTAAGGCTTAATGAACGACCAGTGAGTCTCATATAACCAATATATATAGATATATATAGAAACTCATTCAATATGACGATAACCATATCACAATGAAATAACCAATACTTTCCATGGTACTAGCGAGGCCCATAAGAATTATGAATAGATCCCAGCTGCTGTTGCATTTCTTGGTAATTACCCAAAATGTTAGGGTTCTGGGCTTGTTGAGCGTTATTTGTGGGCACATTACCGCTGTTCCCAGTGGTTAATGGTTGATAGTTTGTGTTATTTCTATTATTTGGATCATTATGATAGTTCACTGGTAATGCCTGATTGTAATGACCACCATATTGGTTCGTTGGGAGGTTTCCTGAATGCAGCTGTTGCGGTCCCTGTGTATAACCAGATACGGAAGCTGGGTCTTGGTAGTTATTGTACGTAGTGGATCCGGCCATTTGTTGTGTAGTGTTTAAGTTTGCTTGCGGCAAATGCTGCTCTTGCGTTGCAGTGAGGGGATAACTACTGTAACCATTGCCATTATTGTTGGATTTCATTTGATTCGTTGATGTGCTTGGTAATTGCGAAGTGTTGCTTACGCTCTGGTTGCCGGGGCTTGGAGATGGGCTATTGGAAAGTAAGGATTGGAAATAGTTATTAGCCAAACCCTGTTGAGTGTAATTATTAGTGTTTGTTGGTTGCAGATATCCTATTTTTTGGTTAGAAGTGTTGAGCGTATTCTGCGGTGCCTGATATTGCATGCTGTATGTCTGTTGAGGGTTCTGAGGTTGTCCTTGATCAGTATTTTGCGGCGACATAATAGCGGGACCTGTAGAGTAGACATTATTAAGGTTAGATTGGTTGCTGTTAAAAGAATTGCTTTGCAAACTAGGGTTCAGATGTTGCTGGTTTTGACCTGGGTTAGGACTAGACACTTGTAGCGATGGCGAATGAGTTCCGTGGATTGAATTGTTTGCAGATAGCCGTTGAGGGTCGGTTGACATCGACTGAGACTGATAATTGGGTTGCATATACTGCTGCTGAAAGTGAGTTTGGTCTCGATTCGCCTCTGAAGCTAACTGAATTTGAGGAGGTTGAAACTGAGTTTGAGTTTGAGTTTGATTTTGGTTTTGAATGTGACTGTACTGTATGTTGTGTGGTACTTGAGTTGCTTGATTATCAACCCTGTTCTGAGGGAAATTCATGAAATCGCTTTGTCCAGTGACTTGAGGTGAATGGACCTGCGGTGAATGGACCTGGGGTACTATATTGGCTCCTCCAAGCGAACCGATATTAGTAGGTGCAACATTTGGAGTGCTTTCAACTTGTTGTTTCATCAAATAGTTGGCTGAGCCTGTTGCTGTGGGTTTTAATGGTTCCATGGCATTCTGAGTTACAGGTGCATTATTCAGCTGTTGATTTTGCCCAGTTTGAAACTGCGTACGAGCTAAATAATTTCCTGAGCCGGTAGCTGTAGGTTTTAAAGGCTGCAAGATACCAGGCTGTTCTTGGTTATTGTGTTGGTCCAAGTTACCTATTTGAGAGTCAACCGTTGGTCCAAATTCTTGTCGGAATAAATAATTCGCAGATCCAGTACTAGTAGGTTTTAAAGGTTGTAAAGGAGCCATCGAGCCTTGTATGTTCGAACTATTAGCAGAACTGTCATTAGAATTGTTAATGTACGTTTGAGGTAATGGAAGAGCTAGGGATCCCGAGTCCACGCCACGAATCTTCTTGAAATGAGATAACGAATCCTTCATATCCTTTAAAATTTCCTTTTCTTCCTCCGTTTCCTGTTGTTCATTCGGCAATTGTGTGACAAGTGCGCCATTTTGCTCTCTTCTTTGTTCCATAAGTTTTAACAATTGGTCCATAGGCAAGCTCAAATCTAAGGGGCCCTGGGTACTCTGCGTGCCTTCTGTGTCATTTTCACTTCTGTTGTCACTATTCACATTGGGTACCAATTTATTAGTCGCATTAACGTTGATTGTTTCAGGTACATCCTGGAACGCGATTTGTTCTGAGAAGCGAACTTTTTTATTTTTAAACACGCTGTTGGTGATCCTTCTTCTTACTCTTTTCCTTACCGATTTCCCAGTTAATAATAATGAGGCAAACGAATCAAAATCGACAGAACCTTGAGTGGATCCACCGTTCGTGCCAGTAGTATCAATTTCTTCCTCTACTTCTTCGTATATTTCGCTTGTACCTTCTCTACTCAAGATCGGACGAGGTTTTGGAATAGGGGCAGGTTGTAAGATCATCCTCCTAGTTGGAACAACGTGCTGGATCAAAGCAATGGAGATTAATCTTAACACAGCAAAGAACTGGCCAATATTCAATGCATTCTTACAACTTCTAAAGATGATGAAAATCCTGCCCTTTACCTCTTCAGTAATAATAAAGTTATGCAAAAATTTGAAGACATCTGACAATCGTACCAACTTATTATGGGTCTTGGAAGTAATGAGTTTGTACCATCTTAGATATGTCTTGACTTCTTCTTGCGATAACTGGGTTTGAGACAGGGACAGTGCGACAGAAAGATCCTCGTGGTCCTCTTTATAATCATCGACAATTGATACCTCTGATTTTTGAGTCGAATCCAGGCTTCTTAGTGATCTAGTGTCAGCAGCGTTGTTGCTATTCCCTGGATTGGTCATAGGAGCGTTTGTTCCATGTGTGCTACCAGCCAGTTCCGGTTTATGATCCGTTTTCGTTTTGGAAGAGAAAGGGTTATGATCAGAGATATGTTGGAAGGATTTCAAAGGCGTAGACGCCGTATTTACCGCAGTGTTCAGTACTTGCCCTGGAATCTGTGCCAGAGTCTGAGTAGCAGCTAAACCGAACGAGATCGGAGGTGGCAGTGAATTACTCTGTTTGGAATCATTATTCTCGTCACTGACTTTCAAACCCGGAATGTTCAACCAGTCAAACGACATATCTTCACAGGGAATCCCAAAATACTAGAATATCCAACTACAGTGGCTTTTTCAGGTAGTTATGTTTCAGTCGAAATGAGGGAATATTTCAATCTTTCCTCTCTTAAAATCAACCGCTTTTACTGCCAAAGTTACTGTAAAGTATGCTAATCAAAGCTACCGTCTATATCATTCAATGGAAGCTCTCTACAACAATACACAAACTATGGCGCAGGGTCTTTGTCCTACTCAAGAACTAAGTGTGGTTAGTGAATGAATTAATTTTTAAATACTCACTTTCTTATGGACCATGGGGCAATGTTCAAGGCTGATCTGGCGCTACATAGCATCGCGCCGTCGAAGGGGTTCTATATATTTATATGTGGCCACACAGAGAGTGCAGTATACTGGTTGTAAGTGTCCTTAGTGTGATGGAGGCGCTATGGTTTGAACAGCACCGAAAAATTCATCGTAGATTTCTTGTCCTCCAGGGTTCATGTAATCCTTCCCATTCCCCTTTAGCAGTGGGGCAGTTTGTAACAGTTCTTGCATCTTCAATTCATCTACAGCTAAGTCGTGCATCTTTTGCAATTCTTCTAAGATCGCTGAGTCTTCCATGTATATGAAGGTATGATTGTCAGTTGCTGTATCGGCGAAATTGGATGTACGGTTCGGCTCCTCTTGCCGGCGATTAGCTGTGTCTATACTTTCGACACTTGGCTCAGAGTCATTAGACTCCTCGTGTTCGTCTCCTGCCTTCGTTGTAGGGGGTTCTACCTGTGTGGCATCGCCTTGAGACATATCTTCAGAAGTTCCATTCATCGGACGACTTTCCAAGCTATAGAGACTGCCATCCCCCCCATTGTCAACATTGTTTATACTCTCTTGCTTGGCGTATTTGGCCTCCAACGCCTTCACTTCTTTGCTTGTTTGTTTCACTTGTAAAGCGGTGAAGTATTTGAAGAACTCCTCAGCGACACCTTGGTCATACTCTGCAAGTACTGGCACCCTGGGTACAGATGGGTATCCTGTGACATCCACGGTACTTGTACCCTTGAAAAGTTGTGAATGTGGTTTAGCGAGTAATTCATCAATGTTAAGAGCTTCACCGGCAGGGATACTCGTCGGATTCGATGGAGTGATACAATCGAGGTCCACCTCTTTCCTCATCACTTTATCGATATCGATCGCTGAGAAGAAGGCACAGTTCTGAGGTAAGTCGTAGATCCCCATCTGCTCACAGAAGAGTGCCCTAGTCCACAGGTTACTTACCTGGAGTGCCATGGCGACTCTATATTTGTGGGCCTCGCTACTCAGGTATCTGATCTCGTCGTGTATTGTCAAACTCAGACGTGCATCTAATTGATACTTGGCGATCAGGTAGTCCATAGAGCAACATAGTAAGTGTAAGTAGTCTACACCTGAGGATTGGATGGTCCAATTAATTCTAGACGGTAGGTAAGAATTGGTTTTCAAATTCTTCTTCAAGAGTGCGTCTGTGATACCGCAACCCAGCACTGGAGTTCTTGGAAGGTCTTGTTCAGCGACATTTTCTAACTTATTGAACAAGACTGACTCAGACCCACCGAACCAGTACTTTCCAAACTTCTTTGAGCGTTTCGTCTTACCCTTTGTATTGTTGTACAGATTAGTAGCAAACTTCTTCGCCTCTGCCTCTGATAACGATGGGTTAAACCGTTTCAAAAGTTGCCCAGCAAACTTGACACCAGCACCATAGATACGTCCATAGTTGAAGATCTTAGCCTCGTTTCTAGAACAACCCAAAAGTTCTGCAGTCTTTGTATGCAAATCGGTACCTTCGTTCTTGGTACCTTCTAAACACATCCAACCAAAGGGCGTACCTCCATGTAACTTGAATACAGAGTCACCCACCAACGAGGCAATCCATAGCTCTTCACTGTCAACGTCAGCACCGACAAAACAATAGCCTGGTGGTGCTCTTATCTGGGATTTTAGCTCAGAGCCTATTCTATTCTTCTTTGCATTCGAAGCGGTCAACCAAGTGCTCTCCACAGACCTTCTCGTCACAGTTCCCATGGGGACTACTCGAGGTAGGATTATACCTTGATTTACATGGTATTCTTTGCCGGTTAGCATGTTTATCGGTTGAAACTCCGTAGGCAATTGAGCAGATGTTACTACAAATTGGGACATGATCCTCTCCCTCGCAGACATCCAATACGACCCAGAAGACCTGATCTGTAAAGCTTCATGGGCCAGCGGTGTCCCGGATTTCAAGATCCCCACTTCTAAGAAATGAATATACGGTTTACTCATCAATGTAGAGCATTTCATGCCAGTATCCTGAGGGTGTGGGATTCTAAACAAGATGCACTTCTTTGAACGAGTCTTAGTTGCATACTCTGCTTGTGCCTCGTCGCTGGCCTTCAGATAGTTCTTCTTTTCGAACCCGGTTTGTAAATTTTTAGGCACAGGGAAGCACCAACCTTCATGCTCTGTTAGATATACTGGATAACCTTCCCATGACAGTTTGAAAAAAAATGGGATAATTCTCGATCTCATTGTTAAGTTAGGCTTCTCTGCCTTTGAAGAGGAGAACAGCGATCTGTACCACTCTGGGAAGCCTGGCAATTTTTGGTTTTTCTTGGGTACCCCGGCTTTGGTTAGCATTAACGGTTTTATCGTCCAATCCAATTGACTCAACCACGGATCATTAGCTATACGAGTTTTGCTCTCCTCATTCGTTTCCCAGTCTCTCAATTTCACAGCCTCGTTAATGATATCTTCTATCTTTGTCTCGATCTCTTTGTTTGACGACTGATACAGGGACTCTGAGTTATTAATATAATTTTGCCAGTCGGTATAATTCACTGGCAAGATACATTGACTGATAGCCCTGAGCGCACCAAACGATACAGGGTGCGGGCATTTCTCTAAGAAGTAAGGGAACACTGTATCAAACACAGCACTGGTGGCTTGTACATCTGAAGCACAGTAGTTAACACATTCTTGGAAGTTATCGATGATGACTTGTTTGTCTATGGAAGCAAAGTAGTCTCTTGCGGCTTTATCGAGCTTGATGCCGCAATGGAACTCGGCTACGTCTTTCAAAGAGTTCATCGATGCCACATTGATCCAAGGGTCTGGGTCTTGTTCCATATTCCAGGACTCGTCTTCCAGCGGGAAATCTCCAAAACTCGAAGACCCGGCACCCAATTCGGACACCACCTCTGCGACCATCTTGGCCTCTCTATCCTTCTCATTCTGCTCCTTTCTTCGTTTCATGAATAACGGCCTCTGTCTTGAACACAGACCAGATGTCGCTACGTGTAGCGACTGGGTGTCCAGGAAGAACGATTTGGAACTTTTGAAGTTATATTCTTCTAGGACATGGGCCCTGTCGTAGCCCACATTGTGTCCAATAACCAGCCGCTGCTCCTTCACGGTTTGCAACGGGATCATATGCTCGACTTTAGCGCTAGCACCGGCAGTGATAAACGGAGAACACCACAGGTACCATGCCTTAGCACTCAGCGCCACAGCCAACGTTGGGAACTGTGAAATCTTGTATAAAGTCTCCACGTCAAAGACCAAAGTGTCCTCCTCGGGACCTTCAACGGATACAGGGTCACAACCGGGCGTGTACTTCACCCACCCGGCTTGCAAGAGCCATTTCTGCGGCCTGGGCACAATGTCTTTGAATTTGTGCCTCGCCATCGACAGAAACGGGTCCGCACTGAATTGGCCCAGCTTCTGGAAATGCTCATCTAATGTTCTTCCAACCAATTGCGGTACACGGAAGGATATAGGCTCTCGGACCGCGGTCTTCTTGCCCCAAAGCCCATGTGCTTTTAACGATTCCTGCGATAACATCTCCATATGCTCCTCTAAAACTGTCTTGTGCCTCCCATCCTGCCCTTTCTGGTCCACATAGGGGAACACCTGCTTCTGCAACTGCTCACTAAGGTGCTGGACGCCCACAGCGTTCAACCGTGGCTGCTCATTCAATGGTGTAATTCGGCTCGAATAGCGCCGATACCTGTAGATAACGCTGCGAAACTTGGTACTCCGACAAAACATGGCACGACAAGCACGATGCCACACCTTACACGTGTGCTACCTCGATGCTTCCTCGACTGGCACCTACCTTGTGTCATGGTGGAAGTGGTAAAGCAAATATATATAAAAAAACCAATTCACTAGAGAACGACCTTCACTTGTACCTTTGAAGACAGCAAGAACGCAACACACACACACAGGATGTCGTCCCTGATTACTGCTATGACACCTAATGAGGTGAACGACGAGTTGAACAAGATGCAGGCTTTTATCCGGAAGGAAGCGGAGGAGAAAGCCCGGGAGATCCAGTTGAAGGCTGACCAAGAGTACGAGATCGAGAAGACGAGTATTGTGCGCAGCGAGACCAGCAGCTTGGACGCAGCGTTTGAGACCCGGTTGAAGAAAGCGTCGTTGAACCAGCAGATCACGAAGTCGACGATTGCGAACAAGATGCGGTTGAAAGTGCTGGGGGCCCGGGAGGAGTCCCTGACTGAGGTGTTCGACGCTGCGAAGCAGCAGTTGGCAAAGCTGGTGAAGGACAAGAAGAAGTACCGTGCGGTGCTGCGGGATACTGTCCTGGAAGGGATGTTGAAGTTGCTGGAGGCGCACGTCCTTGTCCGTGTCAGAAAGCAGGACAAGGAGCTAGTGCAAGGGTTCAAGGACGAGTTGGTCTCGAAGTACAAGGAACTGACCAACAGGGACGTGGAGGTGACTGTGAGCGAGGACTACTTGAACAAGGACCTGTTGGGAGGAGCAATGGTCTCTGACGTGTCCGGGAAGATAGAGGTGAATAATACATTGGACGAAAGGTTGACTTTGCTGAGCGGAGAAGCGCTTCCTGCGATCAGATTAGAGATGTTTGGCATTTCCAAGACGAGGAAGTTCTTCGACTAGTGGCATTGGGCCCGGGACAAGACAATCTATATACTGAGTCTATCTAATGCTGTCGCAATACATAGTAAATTACTGCTTAACTACTAGACAAACTACTTACTACATGGCGGTTTGACACTTGTTCGCCGTTGTGACGCTTATCCACGGTGTGGAACTCGTTTAGATACATACACATAGATAGATACTCTGTGGAGGGAGCCCGTTTGTCTTGCCATTGGGATTGGAATATAGGTAATCGACAAGGCTCGGTACTATTCTGCTTTTGATTCGAGGATGAACAAACGCGTAGCAGCAAGGTTGTTTGCGAGCCGACGTGTGTTCCATAGCCAGCCGTTACGGTGGAAGACATCTCTCAGCTCTCTGCTGAAGAGCCCGGATCTGGCGGAGAGGCAAGCGATTTTGGGCCCCACGAATAAAATACCCTCGTTGAAACCCATCAAGCCCAACGCTACTTACATATCGTGCACTGTTTTCAACGACGTGGGAGCCATAGAAGGAATCTCTCAGAAGTTCCCCAAGTGGGTGTTCTTGAAGGATCATCAGTTGTACCCGAGAGATTTGAGGAAAGTCGACACCTCATCGGTGGATGTGATCCCCAGTATCACCGTGAAGAACAATTGCTTTGTCGTCAACATGCTGCACATTAAAGCCCTGATACGTAGGGATAAAGTATACGTGTTTGACACCAACTCATTGCATGCTGCTTCGAAACTTGGTGTGTTGATGTATGATTTGGAGTCGAGACTATCGTTGGGTTCAAGGAGCCACGCTGGCAGTACTGCATTTTCCTCGGTGCAAGCTTACGAACATGGAGCGCTAGAGAGTATTCTAATCAATGTAATGAGTGATTTAGAGACGGAGTTCTCATCTCAATTCCAAATCTGTAGAAGAATCCTGAACGATTTGGAAAACGAAGTGAACCGGGACAAACTAAGAGAGCTATTGATTAAATCCAAGAACCTGAGTGCATTCTATCAAAAGGCCTCTTTGATCAGAGACGTCCTAGACGAATTGTTAGAAAACGATGAAGATTTGAAAGCCATGTACTTAACCACCAAGAAAACAGATGACGATTTTGCTGATTTGGAGATGTTGCTAGAAAACTACTATACACAATGTGACGAATTTGTGCAACAAGCTGAGTCGTTGATACAGGATATCAAATCGACAGAAGAGATTGTCAATATCATCTTAGATGCTAACAGAAACACTTTAATGCTTTTAGACTTGAAAGTTACCATTTATACCCTGGGATTTTCCGTGGCATCTTTGCTCCCAGCATTCTACGGTATGAACTTAAAGAACTATATAGAGGATTCCTCCGTTGGGTTTTTAGGTATAGTGATAGTATCAATTCTGGGTGCTTCGATCGTGACAAAAGCCAATTTTAGAGCTTTACAATCAGTGACAAAATTTTCAGTGTTTGCACCCCAACACAAACAGATGGGATCAATCAAAGAGCCTTCTAAACAAGTGGAACAGCCAATAAGACAAGTTACTAAGCTCCAAAAACCTAGCAAATATTTGAAATTCTTAAAACGCATACGGCGGAGGACCGCTAAGAATAGTACGATACCCACAAAGAAAGACAGAGATGTGATATGGAAATGGTTGATAGAGGAAAGAAGAGATTAGAATTTTGTGGTTACCAATTTCTTTTGATAACAAGAATAAGAACAGATTCTTAGATAATTGTTATTGTATAGACCTGCAATTTAATGAAAAACATGAACATAACACCCACATCAAGGCATTATTTACTAACTCGTGGCATGGTACACTGACATTGGTGCGGTGAGCTAACAAGCAAACGAAAATAGACGATTATATTAATAAATAATATACAGGAGTACTGAATCTTAACTCAATTTTAAATAGTTAATTTATCTTTCAATAGCTTAGTAACTTCGTCAATAGCTTTGTTCACTTCAGTTGGTTTATCACCCATACCTTGGTAAACATTTCCTTTACCACCAGCTTTACCACCAATGATAGAGGAGACTTCTTTAGCCAAGACAGAACCATCGATCTCCTTAGCAAGGGCAGCGTCTGAAATGTAACAACCATGAGCGATCTTACCTTCAGGGTCATTACCCGTGAATAAGTATATGGATTTATCCTTAGCAGAGGTTTTGATGTAGTTGACTGCTTCCGTGATAGCTTTAGCGTTGACAGGAATGTCGATAAACTTCACTAGGAAGTCGGAGGATTCATTGTCGGCGAAATGGGCTTTGACTTCATCAACAGTTTGTTTGATCTCTTTCTTAGCTCTCGATTTCACTTCGTCCTTCACCACTTTTTCGATCTTGGTGAACTTGTCCTTCAATTCTTGTTTAGAGATCACTGAAACAGATAGTTGGCCGAGTTGCACACCTAGCTCTTTCAATTTTTTCTCTTTCAATGGCGAGAACGGAAGCTTTTCAGCGGCCATTAGCTGGTTGTCAAAATCGTTGGCAATTCTTTGAGCCTCAAAAGCGTCGGTACCTGTGACAGCCACAATTCTTCTGATACCCTTGGCAATACCACCTTCTTCTAGGATGATGAAGTATTTGATATCGGAGGTCTTGGAAACATGAGTACCACCACAGAATTCAATGGAGTATTTATTCCATTCCTCGTTTGTTGGATCCTTCAACAAATCTTCCACAGGTTTACCAATCGACACAACACGCACTGGGTCTGGGTAAGTTTCACCAAAGACAGCACGGACAGAAGTGATAGATTTGGCCAAGTCCAAAGGAACATCCTTATAGTAGACTGCAAAATTGTCCTTGATTTGTTGGTTACAAATATCCTCCACTTTACGTAACTCATCCAAGGACAAACCCTTTTTATGTGAGAAATCGAATCTCAATTTCTCAGGAGCCACCAAGGAACCCTTCTGGTCCACTTCATTACCTAAAGTTTCCTTTAAGGCAAAGTTTAGAATATGGGTACCAGTATGGTTGTTCTTGATAGGGAAACGACGCAATTCATCATATGAGGCGATGATACTGTCACCCACCGTCAATTTACCTTCTTCCAAAGAACCGGTGTGGAAAACGAAACCGTTGTATAATTGAACGTTCTCAACATTGAATTCAGCGACGTCGTCGATAACAATTTTCCCCGTGTCATATTCTTGACCACCTTGTTCCGCATAGAAACATGATTTATCAAGAATGATACCATATTTCTTACCTGGTTCAGAGATTTCGTCGACGAATTTAGAGCCATCATGCAACTTCAAGACTTTGGCCTCGATGTTATCAAATCCATACTTGGCAGCATCATTTGTCTTGGCGATTTTTTGTTCGTTCAATTCGTTCAATTCGTGAACATTCAATTTGATCAAATCTCCAGTTCCCTTTTTCCCACCTCTCTTGGAGGCCTCGTAAGACTCTTGTTTAGCCTTTTCGAAACCTGGTCCATCAATAGACAAGCCTTGTTCTTCGGCCATCAATTCAGTCAAATCGACAGGGAACCCATACGTGTCATACAGTCTCCAAACTTGCTTACCATCCAAGGTCTTGACGCCTGATTTCAAAGCTGCTTCAGCGTATTTCTCAAACAATTTTTCACCACGGTCAAGGGTCTTTGCAAAAGATGCTTCTTCTTCGTCCAGGATTTCGAAAAGGAAAGAAGGGTCTTTACCCAATTCTGGGAAGACGCCCTTCACTTGTTCGATCAAAGTTGGAGCCAAAGTGGAGAAGAAGTTGCCGATTGGGTAATTCATGTATTTTCTAGCGTAACGAGCACCTCTTCTCAAGATACGTCTCAACACATAACCTCTCCCCTCATTGTTTGGAACACCACCGTCGGCTAGAGAGAACATCAAGGTACGGACATGGTCAGCTAGCACTCTGTAAGCGGTATCCACGTTATCGGTGTCCTCGTCGCCAAACTTACCACTGTAAGGTCTGGCGTTAGTGATCTCTTGGATCCTTTTGAAAAGAGGTTGGAACACGTCCGTGTCATAATTCGATCTAACATCCTGTAGCACAGATACCAGTCTTTCGAACCCCATACCGGTATCGATGTGAGTGGCCGGTAAGGATTTCAAAGACCCGTCCTGTTCTCTGTTGAATTGTATGAACACCAAGTTCCACACTTCCAAAACGTCTGGATCGTCCTGGTTCACCAATGAGGCGGCGTTTCTGCCACCGATTCTGTCGTAATGGATCTCCGAGCATGGACCACATGGGCCTTGTTCACCCATTTCCCAGAAATTGTCCTTAGCGTTACCTGGGATGATGTGGTCGTCCATAACACCGATATCTCTCCACAACTGGCGGGCTTCCTCATCGGCAGCCAAACCTTGCTTGGCATCACCTTCAAAATAGGTCACGTACAACCTGTCAGCGGGGATACCATACACTTTGGTCAGCAACTCCCAAGAATACTTGACGGCTTCTTTCTTGAAATAATCGCCAAAGGACCAATTCCCCAACATTTCAAAGAAAGTGTGATGGTAGGAGTCTCTCCCAACATCTTCCAAATCGTTATGTTTACCACCGGCTCTCACACACTTCTGAGAGTTGTAAGCACGCTTCAAAGTGTAGAAATCAGAGCTTGGATCCACAGTGCCCAGAAAGATGGGCTTGTATTGGTTCATCCCAGCGTTCGTAAACAACAGCGTAGGGTCGTCAAACGGCACCACAGGCGACGAAGACACAAACTTGTGGTCCTGAGACGCAAAGTAATCGAAGAACGTCTTACGAACATTCGAGGCAGTCCATTTTTGCTTATCACCTATCGTCATCGTCAACTTTCTCTGCCCAATACCGTAGCAACGAAAACACCTTTTTATACCAAACTTTCGAGCAACAAACACCAACGTCTTGTTTGCACAATCACAGCACTACTTACCGCAAAATCCACTCTTAAACAACACTTGTAAGTACAAATACACTCACAATCCCGGTCCAACAACTTCTTAAACCGATGAGATGCAAAAAGAAATTCGTTATTTTCACATGTCACCTTTGACGGATGTGTGAGATGGTTAAAGGCCCTGTGAAGAGCCACCCACTGTCTGCCACTCTTTGGAAGCATTGGCAGTGGACAAGGCGTGTTGCGGTTGTGGTTGGTGTGAGAAATGCTGGTTAGAGTTGTGCACTGGTGGATTATCACCTTTTTAGCGGCCAGCTCGTCCGCTTTGGCGGTGAAACTCGAAGATTTGAGTCCGTACGAAATGGTCGGTGTTTGGACCGGTTTGGCGCATTATTTTGCCGGAAACAACGAGCTGTTGACTCAATTGTTTCCCTATGTGGTAGGGTTAGACCCTGATGTTGATGAATCCGCAGGTTCCGCGGATCTTGGGGTGGTTTTGGAGCGTCTGGGTGTGTCCCCTAGTACGATTAATGAGGTGGAGGATTTCTTGCCGCTGTGGGTCAGTGTGTATCCCAATGGGAAACACGTTCATGTATCTCAAAATGAAGGCGGTGTATGCTCTGTGAATATTATTGGGAAGGACTATTTTGAGCCGGATGACCTGTTTTATTTGAAGAGCAGAGATCTGGAGATTCAGAAACAATACCAATCCAGTGCGGGTCACCACCCGATAAATGAGCCTACCATAGGTAAAAATCAGGAGGCACCTTTAATCCTGTTTAGCGGCTGTCCTACTGAGGAGAAATTCGTGGAGTTTTGTAGGAATCTGTACCAGGAGGCCACGGAGTCCGGGAAGATCAAATTTGCATGGAAATATACATGCCCGCCAAGCGGGTCGATGTTACCTGGTTTCCCTCTGGGGCTTACACCTAGGGAGAATACAGTGGTCAAGCCTTACTGGGATCAAGTTAGCAAATTGTACCCGGGCATCACGGAGAGCGAGTTGGAACTGTATAGGCCCACTGACCAGGAATTGCTCGATTTGGACTTAAAAGCAGCCGCCAAATTGGGGGGCTCTTTCACTAAGACAAAATCGTTTGATTCATTGTTTGGCACATTCAGAGGACTGGTAGACAATTTCCCTGCCTTGGCCAAGAAACTTACAGAGTTAACTTTGGATACCAGTGTCGTTAGCGACAGTAACGAGCAATTGAAGAGAGCAGGTATTGATTTTAATATGCTAGGGCTTTTCGTTAACGGACAAAACATTAAATTGACCTCGCTCGATAAGAACTCGTTATTCCAAGCCATAATGGTGGAATACGAAGGCTTGAAAAGCTTGTCATCAACTTTGGCGACCAAATTTTCTGGCAAATTATCCTCCCTAGTGGAGAGTAAACATCTTTTGAACTCATTTTCCAAATTTTCGTTACAGAACTTGATTGACCTTCAACCGGTTAGGGTGGATTTGCATAGGTTAAAAGACTTCTCAGAGAACGTTATCTATTTCAATGATATTGAGATCGATCCACAGTACGACGAAATGAGTAATGACGTTACGAAATTTTTTGAAAAGTCCAAGTTTGGTGAAATACCGGACTATAGACATAACTGGAACGAGCTAATCTTTGTGATCGATGTGGATAACTTACAAAAATCAGAAAATGAGGAAGCATTGGTAGGACTTACGAGGGCTGTGAAGGTCATTTCTCAAGGATATCCGCAAAGAGTGGGGTTTTTACCATTTAGTAAGAAACCGTCTAGCTCAAAGGTCTTGAAAAAAATCTATGAATTGAAAAGAACAGATCTGAATGAGTTGGCTATTTACTTGGATGACCTACTAGAGGACACTAATGATGATACTTTAACATCCAAGGGATCTGTCCCTAATATAAGTAAATTGTTAAAGTCTCTAGAGATTGAAGATACCTCGATAATAATCGATGGAGAGATTTATCCATTTAAGAAAAATACCTGGAACTATTTGATTGCAAGGGTGATCAAGAAGGATACTACGTACATTAAAAAGACGTTGAAAAATCTAATGGCGAGGAATAAGAAGAACTTCAATAAGAAGAATGTTGACGTAAGAGGGATGTTGCATTATAAATCTGTAACCGCCAGACACTCGAGATACATTCCAGACCATTTTGCCGATTCCTTGTATACCAGGCTCAACGGCACTGCATTGTCTGATATACCAGCAAAGAGGCTTGCCGTATATGAAGGATCTGGTGACTACAATCTATTGCATACGGTAACATTGGTTGACGACTTCAATAGCATTGAATCACTAACTAGGTTACGGAATTTGAAAGATGTCGAAATTTCTGGGGTTAGAGTACGGTTAATTCATTCAGGAGATGTCAAGACCAAGATTTGGAAAAGGCTTAAGGGTATGATTAAGGCGAACGATTTAGCAAACCTAGATAAACTACTCGCCAAGGCAACTAAATACGAAGATTGGAATCTACAAATGCCAAAAATAACTAAACAACTCTTTGAGAAATGGTTGCTAGATGTATCAGCAAGTTATGAGAATAACAGTCCAAGTTTCTTTGTTATGAATGGACGATTTATCCATTTTGAACCGCAAGAAATACCAACATCATCAGAGTTTGAGTTGATTTTGAAGAGGGAAGCAACACGGACTTTAAACACTGTGCACGCTTTGGAAGAACTTTATCCACGGTTTTCGAAAGAAAAAATCGACCCAGACTTTATAGAAGTTACATCTTCTATCCTGACCAAATTATACTACCATGGTGCTCAAATTTATGGGACTGGTTTTGAGTTTACTACTGAGTCTTTGCTGCCCAGAATGGATGTTACAAACTTGTTTCAAGTTAACAACATCACCAGTTTTCAAAATAGGAACGATAGAGAACGACCAATTGATCTTCTCTTAATCTTAGACCCATTAGAAGAGAGGACTCAGAAACTATTGAATTTGGCGGACCAATTGAGAACGACCTCGTTTGTTAACATCCAGATTTTACTTATTCCAACCGAAGAGCTAAAAGTAAATCCAATAGAAAGGTTCTATCTAGGTTCATACAAGGATATTGAGATCAATGAGGACATAAAACAAAACTTTGAGTTGGCTCTTGATGCACCTTCACATTTGAAATTTACAAACCTAACGAACTTTGACAGTTTGGTCATTGATGTCCACGTTTTCAATGAAGATATCCCGACATCGCAACAGAACGTGGCAGGTGAAGGAGGCGTGCCTTTGGAATTGGTAGATAGGAACGCTACTATTGTTGATAGCTTAATAACTATGGACACCTTTGGCTATGGACAGTTCCACCTTAAAGAGTTTGCTGCTCCATTCACCCTGAAAACAGACCATCCAAACTACGAGGTTAGTGTCGTATCTGAAGAGTTCTATGCTGACTATTCAGGGAGCAACTATTTCCTTTTATCTACCCTTAACCCTAAGAGATTGAATGTGAAAGTGAAGAAAGTTGGCGATTCGAAGAACTACAAACGATTCCGTGGCTCTGGGTTGAACATATTCACCGTTTTAACAGAAAGTTCAAGAGAAGAGGAACTTAAATACCAGGAAATGGTTTTGAAACTATTCTCTTCGATTCCTTCAAAACTAGTGTTTTGGGTATTGGATGATCCATCGCTCTCCCCCGAGTTTAAAGAGTTTGTTGATTTGATCAACGAGGACAAGACATTCAAAGGCCAGATAAAGTTGATCAACTATCAGTGGCCCAGCTGGCTAAGACCCCAGAGGTTCAACCAGAGAAGATTATCCATTTCCAAACTGTTGTTCCTGGATGTCATTTTCCCATTAGACGTTAACAACGTAGTGTACATGAGCCCTTCAAGCTCACCGGTAGACCCTAGACTTATCTTAAAGAGCATGAAAAAGGAACATTGCTTCTACATGTTCCGTGAAGACGGTGAAGGTTATTGGAATGACGGTTACTGGGAAAAACTATTGAAAGAGCACAGGCTCGCGTTCCATTCCATCGAACCCGCATTTGGTATCAACTTATTTAAGTTAAGGAAGGACAAGGCTGCAGACGCTCTAAGGATCCATTACCAAAGGTTAGCTGCAGGGCCAAACTCGTTACTGGAGATCGACCAGGATATTTTGAACGATATCCAATTGGAACTCCCATTAGGAAAACTACCAAAACGTAACAAGAAACCTCTCACAGTCAACGCAGAAGCCTTAGAGACATTAGAAACTCACTTACAGAGCGAGAGAACTAAGAAGCTTGCGGAGTTAGAAGCAGAAATGTCGTCAGTAGAAAAGACAGCTGCTACAGATAGAATTGAAACTGGTGAGGAAGAAGATTACTTCCCAGTCCATGAAGATTTGTAGTCTCCAAACGAACCACTCAAAACACCGCACGATAGC
The DNA here is from genome assembly GCA_003708845.3 of Sungouiozyma intestinalis. Classification (NCBI taxonomy): domain Eukaryota; kingdom Fungi; phylum Ascomycota; class Saccharomycetes; order Saccharomycetales; family Saccharomycetaceae; genus Sungouiozyma; species Sungouiozyma intestinalis. The sequence goes on along the minus strand of PPOJ03000017.1, from coordinate 22,876 downwards.
GGATCGTCGTATTGTTGACTCTATGTAATTAGAATTTAGTGCTTGTTACTAAATCTGAAAAATTAATAAATAAAATCGATGAGCAATAACAAACGTCTTCTCTTGAAGCGCGCAATTGGCAAGTGAGCTAAGGCCTGTTGGCTCGAAGCAACTGGTTGATTTGTTTTAGTTGAAGTTGGTTTAACTGATATGTCAACGAGTAAAGTACAAAAACCGGTTGTGACCGGGCCCACGGGCAAGAAAAGATTGTCGTGTTCCAGTTGTAGAAAGAGAAGGAAGAAATGTGATCTAGGTTACCCTTGCGGTAGTTGTGATAAATTAGGCCTTGAGTGTGATATAAACGAGGAGGATCTGAGGAAGAAACGGTACACTAATGCGTATGTATCATCGTTAGAAGAGCATATTGCAAGGTTAGAATCCAATCTGAAAAATATTATCGATCAAGTCTACCCAAATAATTCTAAGTTATTGAATAATATGTTGATAAATGAGACGGCTCGTCATGAATCTTTACCAGGAGTATCAACAACAACAACATCAACTCATCCAAGCCTTTCATCTGCCAAAGCCGGAATATCATCGCTGTTTTCACGCAACCTCGATAGCTCAATCAACAGTGTTGACACCACCAAGAAAGAGTTGGGTTTAAGGAAGAAGAAACCTTTAATGAAAGGTAGTCTATACCCGGAGGGGCCAGTGATCTTCAAACTTGGATCTAATAATAGCAATGTATCACTGAATACCGGTGCTTCTCCCACGCACGATAATAAGACATTATTCAGTTCACAGTTAACAACTAGTGAACTGTTTTCGAAGTCTTCAGATACAAACTTATCATCTGCTTTCAAAAGTAGTACGAATCTTGGGAAAGAACGGATAGCTGATTTGAAAACAGCAGTGATCAAGAGGTCACCCTCTGGCTATATGGACAATTCAGCTTTGAACAACGATCCAAAGATCCTGGCTTCGCTGTCCAATTTTTATAGGTGGCTATACCCCGGCCATTTCATCTTTGTACACAGGGAAAGTTTCCTGTATGGATTTTTCAACCATTCGACGGATGATTATGCAGATTCCCACTACTGCTCTATTGAGTTGATTTATGCTATGTGTGCTATTGGGTCTCGACTGAGTCCCGAGCTTCGTGATATGTCTGAGGTGTATTACGAGAAAAGCAAACAGCAACTTTTGAAAATAGTCTTTGATGAAACTTCGGTTGCGTGTATTACTACTGTCCAAGCATTGTTCTGTTTGGCTTTCTATGAGTTGGGGAAAGGTTACAACCAACAGGCATGGTACTTTTCTGGTCTTGCCATTCGTGTAGGATATGATATGGGCTTTCAGTTAGACCCCAAGGTCTGGTACTCTGAAGATGACAACACAGAACTGACTCAAAGCGAACTAGCTATACGTTCAAGAATATATTGGGGTTGCTATGTGGCAGACCATTTCATATGCCTAATGCTGGGAAGAACCTGCACACTAAGTGTCAGTAACTCAACAATCCCGGAATCTGACGAGCTTCCCGAGGTGGAAGGTACTGAAGAGTTTCGGTTTATTGGCAAATACGTTTTGCAAGTCTCTTTACCATTGAAAAATTTGATCATCTTATCCAGGATTGTTCAAATCTTCACTTCCAAAATCTTTATCGAATCAGATGACACTGCAACAAGGGTGCAATACTTGAACAAATTCAATTCGCAAGTATATAATTGGAGACAGTCCTTACCGGATTTATTGAAATGGTCCAAATCATTATTACAAGACGAAGACATATCCACAGACCCCACCATATCTTATTTTTGGTATTTTTACTACATTGTGAGATTGACTTTCAACAAGCCGTTCATCGGGGACTGTGATGAATCCAAGCTAGTCGTTGTAGACATTATAGATGACTTAAAGACCATGTTTCAAAACTTTAGCCGTAAGTTCAATGGGTACATGAAAGCTACAATGTTTCAACTTTACGCTTGTCTCCTATCCTTCAGTTGCTTGAAAAAACTGTGTGAATTACCTAATGCTACAGCGATAGAAAAACACACTTGGGAAAAGGATATAAGGATGTTTACCAACATCATATTTGTAGAGATGGGTCCCGCTTACGAGATTGCAGGAAAGTTACAAGAGGACTCCAAGGATTTGGTTGTGGAGCAAGAACTCCACCAATTGAACCAGGTCAACGACGTCAGTTACATACATGACTTCTCGCTCAGTAATGAGATAGATGACTTGATCAAAGCTTACTTTGGTGTTGATTATAATGCCAGCCAACCGCTGGGATAATGGGATGGAGAGGTTATAACGCCCAGGCAAAGAAGAAAGTAAACCGTTTTAGCGTTTTAAGCTTTGGTGTGCGAATTTTATACTTGTCACTACAATGGCTTCTCCGGCCCACTTCTAATTTTGGTTGTTATGGGTTTGATACGGCTGCAAACTTTAAATACTGCACTTGCATATAAATGTACGTATAGTCTTAAAACCGCTGTCTCTTTTTGTACATAGGGAAGCCTATGGCGCGTTTAGAGTTTCCAGCTGGTTTCCTATTTGCTTTGCACTCACTCTGAATTCATGTACGTCAGTGCGCATGCCTGTTATCCTCTGCGTATGTGAGAGACGCAATGTTCGAGACTCTCTCCGCAAGAAAAAGCTTACTCAAAGCTTGAGTCATTTCTTTTTCGCTGGCCATATGTGTCTTTTTTCTTTTCTTTTTCTCCAAATCAAAATATCGGAATCAGCCATCACAAGCTCATCGCATCGATGAGCTCATTTATAAGCAAGCAAAAACTTTGCAAACGCTTTAGTTCAGCACCTGGCCTTGGTGTGAGGACTCCAGTATTGCATTTGATTGTTACTGCCGGTAGTGTATTGTTGCTTAGAAAAGATCAATTGCGACATTGTGACGTTAGTTTTGTCACCAAAAGAGAGAAAAATCTGAAAACTTATACCTGTGAGAGACTTTAGTTGTTTCTTTAGCATCAATTGGTATATATCGTGAAGCACTTTTCACTTCTGAAATCAGCAACAACCGCGTTTATTATATTGAGCTTGTTTAAAGATGGGGTTTATGTCGCCTGAATTGAGTCATGCCGAACTCAATGTTGTCAGTCCATTCTGTTGGAAGACATTCCGTTCACCCGAGACCTATTCAGTACCATTTGAAGTGGTGCCTGGGTCACCATCAAGTTTAGTGGACTCAGACACTGAATTGAGTGATAAGGAATCGTTAATACAAAATGACGTTACTCACGATGATAACGACATAGTAGTGGACCGTGTTTGGCATAAAGAAATGAGGGCCAAGAGATACAACCGCAATGCTTTGAATTTCTTACAAAGTTATACCTCTCTATGGAAACCATCGCCTTCATTGGCATTACAAGTCCCTGATACATCCTTGTTCTTAAGGAAACCTAGGAGGAGTGGCAGGACTAAACAGCCCAAATCATACGGTAAGAATGGGAGCAGTCCCGTGGCTAGTCCGGTTCTTGTAGCCTCTGAGAGAATCACAAGAAACAATAGGACCATCAAGAAACCATCAAAACCGCTCGATGATCAGATAGTGACAGATGATGAGTATTTCAAGGCATTAAGTTCCAAGAGACACAGATACACATATAAGTCCTCTAACAGTGATGCCCCAGTGAGAAAAAGGGCAGTGCCAGCCTATTCTCACTCCAATCCGTTATTGTCATTAGAAGCCGTTAAGAATGCGCCACAGTATGTGAAGGACGTGTCATGGAATGAGCTAGAGGATTATTCACCCGATATATCAACTTTGCCCCGGGATAATCATAATAGCATGAGAATTGAGTGGAAAGGCGGGCAACTGGATCTCTCACTTGACCCTTTGAAGGATTTACTACACCCTGCAGAGTTACAATTGGCCGAGACGTTAAGACTGCCTTGCGATTTATATTTGGACTCCAAAAGGAGGATATTCTTGGAGAAAGTTTACAAGCTACGGAATCATCGAGAGTTTAAGAGAACTGATGCTCAGAAAGCCTGTTGTATCGATGTCAACAAAGCTTCGAGACTGTTTTCTGCGTTTGAAAAGGTCGGATGGTTGAATGATGCACATTTCGATAGATTCTTATAACCTGCCGTGTGCAGACTTTTGGTTAGGTAATGCTATATCGTATGTGTACGTACGGATATATATATATATTCTTTGGTAAAGTTGGAACTTTTATTTTATTAGTAAGTGGAATGTATGAAGGAGGGGGACTCCACCAGCACCGTTCTCCAAATGAAAGACTCTATATTATCACTTCAACGGGGGTGATCATAAAAATCATTGACTTTCATCTTGTAGAGCTCTATATCAGTATCCCATTGCTCAGCGGCGTCAGCATTTAAAGGAGAATCTGTATTGGGTTGCTCTAGCAAGGCTTGTAAAGACAACAGAACGGTCCTGATATCATAAACCGCAGACCACTCATCCTTCAAAATATCTAAGCATATCACACCTTTTAAATCCACGTTTGGGTGCCAAATCAATGTCTTGAAATGTACTGTGGGCGGTTTAAATGGGTATGAGCTTGGAAATTTGATATGAAGCATGTATTTTTGGCCAGAGTACACGGTGCCATCAGCACCTTTGATAAACCCTGACCAGCTAGTCATATCTTTCTCGTCGCATGGAAACGCATTTACAAGAGGTACAGGTCGTGTCATTAATTGTAGCAACTCTGTTTTGAGACGCTTGACCACTCTGCCGTTAGCATTAGATGCTTCAGCCGAATATTCACGATGAGGCATTACGATTTGTTACGAAGTGTGATCGGCAGCTCCAAATAGTGGGTAGTCATTGTTATTACATGTGTGAGTAGTCGATTTGACGACACAAAGGGCTTATATACGGACCCGAGATCTTTATTAGCTAATCGTACCTAAAGTTCCCTTTAAAGCTTCGAACGCTCCCGCTCCTTGTATAGCGCCGTTGGCCATGTATAAGAGCGTAAATCTAGTAGTAATAGTTGTATACAGATGACTCGTGTGTATGTGTATATAGTTCAATCGGAATCGCTGCTGTCAACGTCGCTCTCGCTGGAGTTGTCCTCGTAAAGAATCTCAGTGCCAGCGTCTTTATTGATCTGCGACAATTCTAGATCCTTATGACTTGCCTTGTTCTCACCTTCTATCTCTTCGTCAAAGACAATCTTCTTGTTTGAGACCACTGGTAATTTTTCCGCCTGCGAGAGGTGTTCTTTAGTTTGCTCGCTAGGTTGATCCTCATCGGTCAGCAAAGTCCCGTCTATGGAGACGACTCTCCCAGTAGTGTACACGTTTCTGACGGTGAATTTTAGCTTACCGTCGACCTGTTCTCCGTTAGAGTCCACCCAATGGCCAGAGGAATGGTTCTTGTTGAACCTTGGCTGAGAATGCCGACTGCCAGTGTTGGCGCCGTCTGTAGTGTCGTTTTCTGTCCCATGAGCCTCGGTGTCTTCCTCCGGTTCGGCTTCCTCCTCGTCTTGTATAAAGGTCCAGTCGTATGGGATGTTGTTCTTCTTGATGCTGGCATTGAAGGCATCGTGTATCAGTAACCCGATGTGAGATGCAGACTGTATAAAGATGTTCCCCTCCACGACATCGCCGACATGAGGCTGCCACACAAACAGATCCACTTGACACCATGTGAAGGCAAACGGCGTGTCTGTGTTGATTTCCACCAATTGCGTGCTGTCCGCCTCGTTCGGGTTCTCGTCCAGGATCTTCAAGTCCTGGTACCCAAGCACGATTCCTCCAACTTGGACGTTGTACTTCATCACCATCGGGTTCAGATGTTGTTGCTTAATACCTTGCAATGGATTGCTCATGTGGATGGGAGCCACGGACAAGTACAACACCGTGGGACACCGGATGATACAATTAGAGACTCCATTGTCATCGATGGGATTCACCAGCTGTTTCTTGTGTCTCTTGATGAAATTGGCAGCTTTCTGCCCTGCAAGACTTCTCTTCCCTGAACTCATCTCTACAACTACCTGGTCAACCCTATCAGGCACTATGCACTATACCCCCACTGCAACAACATAGCACTCTCTATCAGTTGGCGATGCGATGAGATGAGGTTCAAAATAATTTTTCATCAAAAAGTTTTATTCGTGTCACGCGATTTTTCAGTGACAAACCCAAGAAGCTGTCACCGGGAGTAATGGGTTAATGGCGTGGGTTCCGAGGAGCAATTGGGTGTGATCGCAGTAGGTCTCAATAGATCATTATACATATACTATGGTACATAATAATAAATTATACGAACAGAGTTAGTGGAGGGATTGTTTTCTGGGAGAGCTGTTTCCCCCATTGTATAGAGTTCGCTTACTCAATGCCGAAAACTGGTTTCAATTTCTTGATCAATAACCAGTCGGATCTTTCCACTTGCTCTCTGAAAGCTGCGTCTTTCAACGTGTCGATAGATCTTCTGGAGATCATGGAGTATAAGTTGTCGGTCTCATCTACGTGACGGCCCCAAATAGGTTGTTGTCCCGAAGGGTCGTCCAACCGGACAGCGACACCGGCAGCTGTTTGGCCCTTCTTGACCTCGTGGACAGGCTGGTGGTTGATTTCCAAAGAGGCGACTCTACCTAGCAACATGATGTTTTTCTCCTTCGTCGTGGGGTCCGTTCTCACAGCACATATTGGTGTCCCGACACGCAAGTTACCTTCAATGACATCGACACCGATGATCATGGGCCCACGCTTGTTGATTATTTGTAAAGTTTGCAAGACACATGGGAAAATAGCAAAATCCAAGAAATCTTTACGACGTTGTTCCATTAACTGTTCTTGGTAAGCTGTGAAGGCGTCAAACAAGTGATAAATGATATCAGCGTTGAAGATCTTGATGTGTTCTTGTTCTGCGTACTGTTCGGCTTCTTTGTCGATCTTGACATCAAAACATAACATAACGGCATACTCTGGAGCCTTTTCCAACATGGCACCCGCTTTCATAACATCACGCTTGTAAACTGGACCTAGCCCAATAGACATCACAGGAATCTTCATGTCCTTTAGGAAATCCAATAGCGCTTCTAAGGAACCCAAGGTAGAAGCCTGGACAACAACACCTTTACCAGAAGAGTCCACAGAGTCCAACAACCCAGTTATGTCATCCATGACATCGTCCATCATCTCTTCTTCGTCGTCGTCAGGACCCACTACCAGTAATCTAGAACCTGACACGGCTTTCTCCAAGTCGTTAGCTGCAATCTTAACACCTAAAGCAGCTTTCACTTCTTTGTGATGGACATACTCAGACTTTAGACGCAATTCACGTAACGGTTGTGGAGTCAATAGAGCTCTTATATTCGACACGATAGGCCCGTTCATACCACACAGGACAATCCGATCACCCTCTCTTAAGTAACCATTAGATAAGATGACATCGATGGTGGTACCAAACCCTTCCACGACTTTCACTTCTAAGATAGTGGCTTCGATGTGAGATAAGTACATTAGTTGTTTAGACATTCTCTTTTGAGTCAACTCTAACAACAACCATAACAAATCTGGGATACCTTCACCAGTGACGGCAGATGTTGGAACAATAGACACATACTTGGACATGTTCTTGTTGTTGAAGTATAATTCTGAGTTCAAACCTTGTTCAGCTAGAGCTAATTTGATTTGAGTGTATCTAGTTTCAAATTCATCCTTAACAGCTTTATTTTGTTTAGCAAACGAATCTCTGAAGGAGTTGTTTGGGGTCTCTTTCCAGTCATACAGTCTATCAATTTTGTTTAATGCAACAATGAAAGGAGCCTTCCTGTCTCTTAACAATCTGATGGATTCTAATGTTTGTTGTTCTAAACCATGCATGATATCGATAACCAAGATAGCGATGTTACATAGAGAGGAACCTCTAGAACGTAAATTGGAGAAAGATTCGTGACCTGGAGTATCGATCACCAATAGACCTGGCACGTCGAAAGTTTGTTTTTCGTACTGAGACATCGTGGAAGTCTTTTGTTTGATGGCCTCGATAGGGAAGTAAGTAGCACCAATTTGTTGTGTGATACCACCAGCTTCACCACCTTGCACATTTGTTTGTCTGATCTTATCCAACAACTTGGTCTTACCAGTATCGACATGACCTAAGATACAACAGATTGGAGATCTTAAGTCCTTCTTGTTTAGAGCAGCAGGGGAAGCAGCTTTTGGTTTAGGCGTTTCCGATACCGTTGAAGTTTCTCTTGAAGAGTTCTCCTCGGTAGGAGCGGCATTCTCTTCAGTGGTAGCAGGACTGTTGATTTCCTCGATCTCTTCGTCCTCGTCAGCAGCGGCTGTCTCTCCCTCGTCTTCACTACCAAGATCTAAGTTTTCCCAATCATCGATCAAGACATCTTCGTTCAATTCCTTTTCAGGTTGCTTACTAGAAGTCTCGGACGCCTGGCTGGCCAAGTTCTTGCCCTTCGAAGCGGTAGAAGTTTGTTCCTCTGAAGAAGTAGCCTTCTTCTTCTTTTTACCGTAGACAACTTTCTTAGGTTTCTCAGTTTCTGAGGCTTCTTGATTGTTACTCAACCCAGCAACTTTAATGTTCCCTGCAGATAGCAAAGCGGCACGTCTTCTTTCTAGCAATTTCTTCTCCTCCTTTTGCTTCTTGGTCAACAATTTCCCCTCTGCCTTCAATTTTTCCTTCTTGGCTCTCTCTTTCTCTCTTTTCAATTCTCTTTGTTTCTCTAGTTCTTCCTCCTGGCGAGCCAATTTCTCTTCTTCCTCCTTCTCTAGTCTCTCTTCCTCCTCACGAGCTGCACGCTCTTCTTCCTCCAATTGTTTTTTCAATTCCAATTGACGTTTCAACGCAGCTAACCCGGCAGGCACCTTCTTAGCAGGTTTCTTGGTAGGTTCGGGAGAGCTCGAGCTAGGCTTGGAGTCCGTGTTCTTTTCCTTGGCAAGAGCCTGGACGTTCTGCTTGTTCAACTCCTTGTTTTTCTCCTTCTGCGCCTGCTGCTGTGCTTTCTTCTTAGCAGCCTGCTCTTTCTTCAACTGCTTCTCTCTTTCCTTCTTCTCCTTCTCCTTCTCCTTCTTAGACTTGATCAATGGCTTGTCTGCCTCCTTCTTCTCTTGCTTCTGCTTCGTCTTCTTCAAAGTAGACATGAAGTCGCCGGCCACACCGGAATCAGCACCGTCATCAGCAGCACCGCTTTCCTCGGTAGGCACCTCCACGGCTTGCTCTCCGTCCTGGGGAGCAGCCACATCTTCTTCATACTCCTCGTCCCAGTAGTTCTGTTGGTTCTTCTTACCTTTCTTCGCCATACTTTCCTGTCTTGGTCTGTATTCAAGATCCAATACCAACTCTACCAACACAAACAGACCATACAAACCCAATCATTGGCACGTATAACAGAGCCCATCGCCCATATATAAAAATTTTCAATAAGAGCTGTTCCGTGCCCAGTGATATTTCAGGGCCCTCACCACGCCCCAGCAGGTCCAGTGAAGAGCTGCCTCTTCGGCAGCTGGTGTTTGCCATATGTCATCAGTGGGCGGGGGTGCGAGGGTGGGTGTTTGTAGACAGTGGAATGTCCTTGTCTATGTGCGCTGTCTCTTATCGCCCCAAGAAGCTAGTGCGCTGCCCCGCTTGCTGCTGGGCGTCTTGGCCAACGGCGACGGCGTCCGGGAGTCACCACGGTGCATTGCTTCCAAGTACATTTTTCTTTTCAAGCCCTCGGTGAACATGACGAGGTCGTGGGACCACCAGACCTGTTCTTTCCTGATGTTCAGGTCGTACGGCATCAGCGACTCGACGAACCTCAGCGCCTCTGGGAACTGGATCGTCGGGTCCTTGCTTAGCACCAGCGAGACCAGCAGGACGCAGAAGTCCTCGTCGAAGTTGTTCGTGAACACTAGGACGTTGCTCTGCCTGTCCCGAGCGAACAGCTGCACGGTGTCGTGGAAGAATTGCAACCTGGCGAGCGATGTGGGCAGCCCGCAGATGTTGGACCTTGCGAGCGTGCCCCAATCCATCTCTGGCGTGGTCAAAAGACACTGTTGGTGGATCCGCGAGACGTTTGTCGACCCGTACAGTTGCAACGACTCTGTCTGGCTCGCGTGTTGGAACTGCGGGTCCAGATGGACCATGGCGAACCCGTCAGCGACGGGCGTAGCGGCGGTCTGCGTGGTTGCCCACCAATGGACAATGTCATCGGTCGGGATGTTGACGCCGACAAAGAAGCGGAAGCCACTGAGATCCTCGCTGCCGAGGCTGTCCGTGAAGTAGATGTTATGTTGTAAGCGGGAAACCATGAGGGACGACGCTTGGAACGGGCTCTCTGTCTCTTTCTCTGCTGGTGCCAACGGGAAGTGTCAAAAGTAGTTTTCACTTGATGTGCACATTTTTTAAAGCAGTGTTGGTTGTCGTTAGCGTGTCATTGACTCTATGTAGAGTTGCAATATATAAGTGGTTTATATGAATTGTATCGTTCGTTAAATGTTTGTTTGGGGCGTGGCGGCGTTGTTCAAGTCGTTCTTCAACCGTTTTACCTCCATTTCGTAAAGTCGCTCGTTGTTCTGTAAGTACAGGATGTAGTCTACAGCCTTCTCGAGGATGATGCTCTTGTTCAGCCTGGTGGCTGTGGTGTCTGCGGAGACCCAGGGAATGATCTCTTGCAACTTGTTGATCTTGTTGTTCATGTTGCTGCGGTATTTCTTCTCGATAGAGTTATGCAATTGCTTCTGGTGCGCGGTCATGCGCTTCTTCTGCGGCTTCTGCTTCGAGTTCGAGGGAGCCAGCAGCAGCTGTGTGTCGTCGAACGCCGTGCTCGTGGGGAGGATCAGGTCGTCCGGGAGGCCTAAGGACGCGGGCAGCGACGCACCGGCGTCGCGGCCGTGGACATCCATCCCGGCCTCCGACGGCGACGAGCCGCTCGACGAGCTGTTGTCCGACAGCAGAGTCTCCAAGGGCTCGAACCAGTCCGAGTCCTGCGACAACGACGCCGACGAAGAGTTCATCGTCTTCGAGTTGGCAAGCGACTTGGCGTCCATCATCCACTGGTCTAATGCAGTCATATCGGTGGTCATAGTGTCTTATTGTGATACGTGAGTACTATATGTGAGGTCTCAGGTCAACTGTAGTTCCCACAATGGCCTTGTGACAAAGGGAGGATGGGACAAGACAGGTACAACTCTGTATATATATATATATATGTATGTGCTACGGGGGCGTACTACTGAAGCTTCTACACCTGTTGAAGAACCTGTTGGGTCATTCCGGCCGGTTGCGTGGTTTTTTTGGGTGTTGGGACAAACTGCACACCACAGAAAACGCGTAGCGAGCCCTCGTTAATGCTGGCCAGCTGGGAGTTTTGGCATGGTCCTTGAGGCAATTTCGAGTGGGCCACGAGGTGGATTTTGCCGCATTGGGACACGTTTGTGCGTTTCAGGCTTTATGTGGTCTGTGTCCCGATACGGGCCGCTGTCGCTGGATCGGGAAATCGAAGCTGGATAGAAGGCCAGCGAAGGGAGAAAGAAGTGCGTCAAATATCCCTTCCTCTTGTGTGGTTTTTCGTGCAAGCTCCGCTTCGTCCGGAAAAACATCCAAAAAAAACGGTTTTTCCGAACTTCCGAGCCCTGGTGTTTACGTTAGGGCTTGTTTTGTTGCTCTTATGCTAGCGGTAAATAGCATCTTTATGATCAAAGGGTTCTACTTCGGTCACTCTATATAAGGGCAAGGCGCAATGGGCAAGGTGCAATTGGGCAATCACTGTGTTGGCTGCTGCTTGGTAAAGGAAACCACACAAATGCTGTCTCACATTCTGCTCCGTATGGTGGCTGCGGCCACTGTGGCCGCAGTGGCCGTCCCCAAGGGCACCGACGCCAACTCTCTGTTTTTAGACCTTGTCGGTTGGGAAATGCCCACCGACGCTCCCAAGTATACGTACGCCAGCGTTGAGGCGCTGTATGAAGCAGTTTGGAAACACGAGTTCGACGTCTAGTGAGCCGGAGGGGTTTTTTTTTTTGAATCATGTCGATTTTTACATCAGTTTCCAGATCGGGTAATTACACAAACTTATCACCATGGGAACGGCCAAAAAAAAAAGCTGTTATATAATCGATCCATATATAAACATAGGTATTTACAATCCAGGTACTTTCCACTTGGTAGTTCCCCGTACGGAACGCTGCATTGGAGACCGTATGCAATGGAGGAGTCCGACTCTCAAGGGGACGAGTCTCTTGTGGAGGACTTGGTGAGGACTTCTCGGTATACAAGAGGCTCTTATTTCCATGAAAAGGCTATAAAACAACAGAGGCAGAACCAGGCTTTTTTAAATGAGAACCAGGAGAGTAATCTTTTGCATAAATTGGTCTTTTACATTAACGGGTGGACGAAACCGGACCGGTTGGAGCTGCACCGCCTTATTCTGTGCCATGGCGGGTCGTTTATCCATCATTTATCAAAGAAAACTGCCGTCACGCATATAATAGCTTCGAACTTGACATTGAAGAAGCGAGTTGAATTCGAAAAATATAAAGTGGTGAGGCCAGAGTGGCTGCTGGATTGTATCAGTGCCCGTACACTGCTGCCGTGGCAGGAATACTCGGTGACTAAGACTGTGGGGCAAGCCGGTAAGTTTAGTATCAATTGCAAGGATGACGATTTTTTGGAGAATTTTTATTCTAATTCAAGACTGCACCTGTTGTCAAGCTTAAAATTTAAATTAAGGCAAGAATTCTTGTGTCGTTATCGTAAGGGACAGGTTCAATTGCCTTTACGATCTATCCATGAATTGACATTTTTTTACATCGATTTCGATTCATTCTTTACCTACGTCTCCTATGTTGATCATAAGTTATCACACCCTTCATCCTCGTTGGATTTTGATAAAGACCCTATAGTCGTATGCCACGGGTCAAAATCCTCGGATATTGCTAGTTGCAATTACGTGGCAAGGAAATATGGTATTAAGAACGGTATGTGGGTGGAGAGCGCTTTGCAAAGACTACCTCCAAATATTCAACTCGTTAGGTTGCCCTATAACTTTGCGCTTATCCAAGAGACTTCCAACAAATTCTATGAAATTTTGAATAGTACTAGCCAGTTTGATATGGTGCTCCCTCTTTCCATAGACGAGGCTGTCGCAGTTGTTTGGAACCACTCCATGTCTCAATCAGACACGGTCGCAATGTGCCAGCACCTGAGGAAACTGGTTCATGACTCTACAAATGGTTGTTCTATAAGTATTGGTGTCGCACGCTCATTAGTTCTCTCTAAGATGGCCTTGAAGATATCTAAACCGAACGGGTTCTATATATTGGACTCAGAATACGATGACAATTCCATTTTTTGGTCCAATTTGAAACTCTTTGATTTGCCAAACGTTGGGTCATCAATGGTTTCAAAACTAGAAGCAGATTTCCCAAACGTTGCGGATCTATACGCATTGAAAAATCATGATCAATACTGCTTGACTAATTTACAGAAAAGTGTTGGAACGAAAGCAGGTGAGCGTATTTTCCTCTATTTGAAAGGTGAAGATGATGGTGAGTTTCAAAAATTAATTTATGAACCTCATTTAGTCTTCGAACCGAAGACTGTTTCTGTCGATATTAATTGGGGGATCAGGTTCGATAATATCGCGGAGGTGGATCAGTTTTTAAACAATTGTGCCGTTTACCTTTTGAAAAGGTTGAATGAATTGAGCAAACTAACTTCTCAAATAACGATGAAGATTATGAGACGTTCAGCAAATGCACCGCTAGAACCAAAAAAATACCTGGGGATGGGCCAATGTGATGGGTTCAGCAACTCTAGTAAATTGGGTATCCCGACAAATGAAAATGGGGTGATTGCTACTGAGTTGAAGAGTCTTTATAGGATATTAAGTTGTCCACCCGAGGACTTGAGAGGTATTAACATCCAACTCTCTAAACTAACATCGATCGACGAAAAATCTAAGCAAACTAGGCTGAGATTCAACCCTCAACAGGAGATTTCCGTCTCTGAGAATCCTCACATCAAATTTGTAAACAAAGATGATTTGAAAAGACAAATGCTGAAGAATTTTGCCAAGGATAGGGACATTCTACCTAGCACCTTTGAAGAGCAATTTATGAAAGAGCTGCCTACACAGATAAGGAAAGAGGTTCGTAAGGAGATAACCATAACGAAAAAGGCTAATAAGACCAAGATTGGTAAATTCAGAGAGGACGTGATTAAAAGAGAGACGATCGTCAAAGGCTCGTTCAGTCATTTCACAGGCCAAAAATCGTTGTTCGAACCAATCAAATTCCAAAAGAAAACAAGACTAAAGGAAATTTGTCAAATGGTAAGTGATTGGGTCGGTACGTCTTTGGATTGCGGGCCACATGAACGCGACTTGCTACTATTTCAACGATATTTAGAGAAATTAATAGACGCTAAAAGGATCCATTTAGTGTTGAGGATCGTGAACGTGATTGTGTTAAAATTGAAACTCTTGGCTCATGGATCTACTACAAAGGGGACTCAGGAGTGGGATGATTTTCTGTTGAAAAAAATAACCCCATTGCTCAACAAAAACAAAAGGACTACTGAAACGGGACGGAGGTTTGATCTTGATTTTGACCTTGGGTAAACGGTGGTTTGCCCAAGGATAAGGCTTTTGTCAAGGACAATATTAATAAAGATACGTTTGTATCAGTAATGTAATTATATTATATCTATTCAATGAACTAGATGTTTAAAACTTCGTTTACGAAAAAGAAGCAGTTCACACATACTTGTCCTATTTGTTTAATTAATATGAAACTAGAGCTCCTTGTAGTATTCAGGCAACTAGTCTGTGATGTGAAGGGAAACGCTCGTTGCTACATAGCAATGTCAGTAAAACGGGCACATCACGTGTGATACTACCGTGGCATCTATTCTCAACCGTGCCGGCGTCCCAAGGCATCGGTATTTGTTAATTTACTGATACAGTTTGACTCCCGATAGGGTAGATTCCCACAGTTTTGGCAGTCACTGTGGGATCATAGGACTTTCAATGTGTTCTGTTCTATAAAAACCTTTTCAGCAAACGCTTCCGTGATTTAATGAATATCAATTATTATATATAATACTAACATAGGAGCAAACTCCTTTATTACAAAAGTGCTTCCAAAAACTTCTCGTGCCATTTTGTCGGTATCACACGTTCTTCGTCTAGGATCTTAGTGCGTTCTTCTATTTCTTCGAGCCCCGTAAGAACGTCTATTTCTTCCACAGGTTTCCACCATTTGCGGAAGAATGTCCGGGTCCACAACTTGTGTCCTACCCATAGGACTAGGAAGATAGGTAGTGTAATGTAAGCGGCAATAAAATCACTAGCGTTCCAATACTTGGGGATGAACACTGCGTACCCATTCGTCAGACAAATTAGCGATACAACAAAGATGGAGTAATAGATCAGGTATGGCATCCCACGAGCTCTGTAAGGTAAGCGTGCAAGCATTCCGTTGTAATCGATGGCTTTGCGGAATCTGATGTATGCAACAGATGCAGCAATCCATCCTAGGAACCCTGAAATGGTACTAATGTTGGAGAACCAAGCAAACACACGTGCCGTGGAACTGCTGGCGTTAAGGAACGCTAGGCAACTGATCCCTGCGGAAAGTGATAATGCTGCGTAGGGGACCCCGAACCTATTGATCTTCCCAAATATGGCAGGGGCGTGGCCTGTGGCGGACATGGTCAATAGAGACCTGGTACTAGCGAACATAAACGCGTTCCCTGCGGACCAAGCACTGGTCAAGATACACGCGTTGATGATGTGAGGCAGGACTTTGATCCCTGCGTTTTGAATTCCAATGACAAAGGGAGATGAACCTGCACCTGTCTTGCCTGCTTTCAAAGCGTTCTGTAACGCAGGATCGTTGTAACTAACGATGACACCGATGGCAAGCGCGCCGAGGACGTAGAAAAACACCAGTCTCCATACAAACCTACGAGAGGCCTTGGCGATGTTCCTACGTTGGTCCTGACATTCGGAACTCGTCAGAGCAATCAACTCGGGCCCCAGAATGAACGCGAACCCGCCCTTGATGATCCCAGTGTAAATGTCCAAGAAACTGCCCCAGCTCCCGCCGGTCAGATGGTGAGCAAACCCGCCTGGGTGTTGCCAGTACCTGAACCCGAGCCTGTCATGGTTGGGCCCCCCACCCCAGAACAATATAAACGAAAGAATCAGCAACCCAAGGATACACAGGATCTTGATCGAGGCGAACCAGAACTCGGCCTCACCGTAAAACTTCACTGGAGTACAATTCAACAACACCACGACACCTAAAAAGATAAGGATCAGCACAGCTTTGGGGATCGCGGTGGTCCAGTACTCGACGACACCGGACGCAGCAGAACACTCTGCAGCAACCAACACAGCAAAACAGTAGTAATAATTCCAACTCGTCGCAAACCCAATAGACTCGTCCAAGTACCTCGTGACCAGGTTCGCAGCCGACCCGGCAGAGTCCTTCCCGTTCCCGGGAAGAAAGCAAACCATCTCACCGAACGCATTCATAATCGGGTAAATCACCGAACTGATGATACAGTACGACACGAACAACCCTGCGGGGCCGCACGTGGCCAGCGTGCTCGAAGTACCAACGAACAGACCTGTCCCAATGGCACCACCCAGCGCGATAAGCTGGATGTGACGGGACGTCAGCCCTTGTTGCAACACACCCTCCTGGGGCGACTGCGCTTCCACGGACGAACTATACTCGAACGCCGAAGAGATCGAGGTCCGGGGACTCTTCTCTACATATTCATACTGCACTTTCTGTTTGGAGTCCTCCAACGAGGCCTCAGCGAAACCAATACTAGAAGTTTCCGACACCGTAGTGTCCTTGCGCCTAGGAAAATTAAACAAGCCCATTGCGCACTGGTGTTCTTTAGCAAGACAAGACGGAACAATTATTGCATATTACACTCCGATATGCGTGAACCTATCCCGTTTATATATGTGAAGAGGCTTTATCTCGACTATAGTCTGTTATCTCATCGAGACTCGTTGTCTATCTACAAGACCCAGGAGGGGTAATCGCCATCCGTTATCACTGACGTAGTCAGCGGGCCTGTCTGTTGGAGCAATGCGGCTTATCTAACTTGGCAGGTGCGCATGCAGTTTAACGCCGCAATCACAGTCGCCGAACCCTGGACGCGCGCCCTAACCCTCAAGCTCCCGCTCCGGCCACGGCTGGTATGTGCCCTAGTGGCGAGCCCTAGAGCTACCGAACCCTAACCTCCCTTCTCCAAGGGAGGGAGTGGCAAATTTAGCCGAGACTAGCCGGGGCGCGCGGCGCCGCGTGCCTCGGTGAGTCTTCGGCGTGGGAGGGTCTCTGCACATTTTTTTGAGTTCTGCGGAGAATCGGAGTATCGGAGCACCGGAACGCCGGAACGCCGGAACGCCGGAGACTTACAAGTGTCAAATGACGTGGGGATCCCCCGCGCTAAGCGCGGACGTGTCAGACACTCCCCCCCTCACGGTTGCCTTGGAGGATCTCATGGGAGTTAGGAACAGTGCCTGCTTGTATTGTGTTTATTGTGTTTGTGTTTGTGGCTCTGTATTACGTTTATATTTTAATTATATTTTTGTAAAGGAAACAACTCTTTCTGTATAACACCCAGTGTATGTAACTAAATACAAAATCGGGCGAGATGTTGTCTCACCGTCGGTTGTGTGACCACATGTTTAGAGGTAGCATTACCTGTTGATCGGGTGGGCCCCGCATGCTGGCAAACTGGTGGGAACGGTGGAAACACGTCGACAGACATGGCGCCACGTGAACAAAGCGCGCTGTCACGTGAACAAACACATTGTCACGTGAGCAAACACACTGTCACATGCTCTAACACACGTTAAGAGGCCTGTGCCCATCGCTTCCACACTACTCACTCTCCAAATCCATCTGCCACGTTGCTCAAATGTCTCAACAACAAGGACTAGAAGTGAACCGCTTGCTGGGTCTCTTGCGAAGCGGTGTCTCTTCACAGAATGTAGACGTTGCAATTGGGATCCTACAAAAATTCCAAGTTGACCCGGCAGGGTTGTACGCGAAATTGCCCTCGATCGTCCCACTGGTTCTCGATCAGGATACCATCACGTCACAGGACCACTCCAGAGCGAAGTTGTTTTATATGCTTTGTAAAATCTGCCGATGGAAGAAAATTGTCACATTTGTTAACACTGATGTAGTGTTCTTACCCTTGACTATCGATAAATTGCGTGAAACCACAGAGACAAACTGGTACGTCATTTATACTGCGTTGTCATGGCTGTACATACTGCTGCTTTCGCCCTTTGAAGTCTCGAGGTTTGAAGGCGTCCGCAAGATTTGTGACCAGCATCTAAGCAACCAGGTATTTCAACCGATTTGTGTAAAGATATTGAGTGTTATTTACTCGAAACGAGGTCCAAACCTTGTTGGAGAGCTCCTACAACGCAAAGATGAAACATCGAGACAATACGTGATGACGTTGAACGAATGCCTCAAGAATTTCCGTACCGATCTACAGTTTGCCAACTCGCATCAAACAGTTTTGACCAATGTCACTGAACGATTGATATCGGTCTCTAATGAACAAGCAGACTCCATATATGACACTCTGTGCTCAAAACTTTTCATTAAATTGGTCCAACTACATGCAATGAACGACGATTGGGAAACCATAGAATCACTCATCGATTGGTACATGCAACATCTGGACCCAGATTCGACAGACGCACGATTTGCCATTGCACACAATTTCCATAAATTGCTGCGTATATTAGTAGACCTATTGGAAGACCCACAGATATGCCAGGAACTGCTGTCTGAATTGATCACTGAGACAGCAGAATTATGTGTGAGTAATCTACAAATAGATAAATTACACTCCCGACTATTAGTTATTGGAGAAAACTGCAGGCTTATCCAGGAGTTTGACGTCAAGCAATTGACATTCATTATCGACAAGGTTTTACCCAACTGTTCCCAATTCCAACAATTACAAAACGGCAGCGCCATTAAAGGAACTCAAATACGAGAAGCCGCGTGCTTTATTGCGTGGTCGATTGCTAGATGCCCAGGTCTAGATATCCCATTAGACAAATTATTTGAATCATTGCTTTGTACAACTTTCTTTGACAGAGAACTATTGATAAGAAAGTCATCGAATGCAGCGTTACAGGAGTTGTTAGGGAGATATGGGTCCACGTTCCTTGATTCGGTGACAAAGATGACAATTTTCACTATGGAGCTGAACAACTTACAAGTGTCTTTCGAAAAAAATGTCGTCAACATATGGTCTGCATTGGGGACTAACAATAAAGACATGCTATTCAGATGGATCAACACTTTTTTCCATGCAGAAGTGATCAAAGAGCTCGACCTAACAGTCATGAGATACGCCATTCTAGCGCTTCAACGGTTACATCAAGAAACAGATTTCCAGATTAGTAATATTTTTGATCAATGCAAGCAATGGGCGGACGAACCTAGCCTAGCTAGCAGGGTCCTTTATTTCATTTGTCACTTCCATGGAATAGACCAGCAGTTTGCCCTGCGTATCGCACAATTAATCCTGAATTCATTACTGGGGAAAAACCAATTCCTAGGCAATAAGTATAAACAACTACAAATGCTATCAATACTAAAATATTGGAATGCCCTGTCTGAGTTTAAACTGGATAATGTAACTATCACTTCTGAAGGCGTAAGGTTGTTGAACATAATTGTGACAAATATCAATCCAAATTCTCTGTGGTTTAACGAGTTCACCCAATACATGGGGCATATAATCAATAAGATCACTGACGAGTCGGATACTTGTGTTGTGTTTAAATCAACAGACGTTGCAAAGAGTTTTTGGCAGGACTTTGAAGTTTCACTTCAAACGAATAATCAGTTGAGTTGTGCAATCTTGCCTTTTATGGTACCACCCAAGTTCTTTAACTATTTGCATCAGTTCAATGACCATTTCACATGCATGTCAAAGTCATATATACTTTCGACTTTAAAAACGAACAAGATATTATTGGAGGTGTTATTAATTGACCCTAAATTCCAACAAAATCTCATAGATTATCTGATCATCAACCTGAAAGACCATACAATTACTGAAGAAGGGGACGTGGGTAGACTGGTTAGGATTGAAGCGTGCTATATTGTTAAGCAATTCTTTGAGCTTTTCACAGATGATTTTAGGACAAACGTTTTGCCTAATATACTTTTATTCTTAGCCGCAGAGCCTGCACAAAGAGTAAGAGATGTAGCACTGACAGTATTACAAACGAAAATATTGAAACAAGTCTTGGTTGACTCTTCTGAAAAGGACCATCATAATTTGCAAGTACTAACTCTTTACAGCCAGTTCAACCTGCAAGAGAATCCAGCTGATGCAACTTTATTTTGGAGAGCTTATTCATCCTCTGGAGGAGCCATAAAAGGATCTTCTTCAGATATCCAGCTGACTATAGATGATTTTATTATTTGGTATCAAAAGCAAGATGTTAACCAGCAAAAGAGTACTTTCAACGCTATATTCAAAAGTATCCCCACAGCTGGCGAAGTAAAAAATGATACAAGTCTATCAAAAGACGTTGTCAACTGCACCACATTCTTAGTGAGGCTGTGGTCATCTAAAATTGCTATGGGATACCATGGCTTCAAATGGGAAGCAGCTTTTGCTAGGTTTTATAACTTAATGATTTTAAAGTCAACTTCCGTCAAAGATGGCAGTATTAGTTTTGTAAAGAAAACTGTTATCAGCGCTATACCTTTCTTACTCGCTGCCTATGGAGCGATGGAATCAGATGGATTGAATGTTGAGTTTATTAATTTTGTCATTTCCAAATTAATATCTGTTATGAAACCAAAAATCACCAAAGGGCAAGCTCTAACGGCTTTACAAAAATTGGCTACTGAGAGTCTTGCTCAAATATATCTTGAGTTTGATGCAATGTCACAGCTGAATTACTTGGTAGAAGTATCCATCAATAACAGCACTCTAGATACTATTCGTACTTCAAAATTACTAATAAGCTAGACGGTTCTATTACTTATTCTACTGTACAGGACAGGTCATTGTTGTTGTTATTATTGCATATGATACTAAAACATATAAATTAATCGCATTTATTCATCATTGTGCTGTGCACTGATCTAATCGATATAAACGTAAAAGAACTGACTCAGTTCTATACGCATCCGTCTCTTGCTCTCAGATTGGAATCAACAAAACTCTAGTTTTGCCTTCTTCTTCTGCATACTCGTTTCTGACAGGACCACCCTCTTAGGTTGTTTCCTTTTCCAATCGCCCTTTGGTTCCTGGCAACTGTTATTAATTTTACCTAAAATTTTCTTCACATATATTCTCTCCAGATGTTCTCTATGATCACGAATCCATGGATGTGCGATACTTTCAGCACTGTTCAACCTTGCCTTAACGTCTACTTGTAACAGTTTCTTAACAAAATCTTTTGCCCTGACACTAATCTGGTTCCAATATTTCACTTCAAAATTTAATTTACCGCTCCTAACATTTTCAACTACTGATTTGCTTGTCCCATCTCCATAAAATGGTGATACACCAGTCAACATTATATGTGTAATAACTCCCAGGGACCACAAATCGCATTTGTAGTCGTACCCTAGTCTCTCTTCTTCTATAGTGGCCGCTCTTGAGAACGATTGATAATATTTTCTATCAGCTTTAAAGCCAACTTCTGGGGCACAGTATTCGGGAGTCCCCACGACTGTATGCATTCTTGCCCCATTTGAAGTTAATCTCTTGGCAATTCCAAAATCAGCTAGAACAACCCTTGTACATGGCTCTGGAGAGTCTAATAGAATGTTGTCTAATTTCAAGTCTCGATGTACTATTCCCTTATCGTGTAAATACTTCAATGCATTTAATATTTGGAAAACAATTATTAGGGACTCAGATTCTGAGATTGGTGTCAAACAATCGCTCTTAGCCAGGTATGAGAAAAGATCCCCGCCGGCGACTAGGTCTTGAAAAATATAGAGAGAGCCATTTAAATCTGTGAAAGTCTTGTACACCTTAATTATGTTAGGATGGCTTAAGTTCAATAAAATCTTGGCCTCCCTATCTAGTTTGCTTGGCTTTAATGTAATTATCTTTACCGCATAGTTTCTTCTCATTGTCTTATTATTATTATTATTATAAACACCTGCACCACCTAACTGCCTGTGACAAACAAGCACTTGACCAAAAGTACCACTCCCAACAATCTTGCTTGTCACTTCCCAATCATCGACTTTATCCACCGCGTTGAGCTTGTTTAGCAGCAAGTTGTCGTGTGCTCTTGGATCGATCGTAACAAACCGTAACACTGGGAAGCTACTTTCACCGTTTTCCACATTGAACCACATATCGACCAAATCGTGATTGCTTAACAAGTAGGAGACATCCCGCTCTAAAGCTGTTCCGTTGACTCCGTTACCGTTCAACGATAGGTCCCGAATATAAAACATTGGCACAGAGTTTTCATCAAATACTGTCACCCAAATCACACAATGCACAGAAGAAATCGAAGGGTCATTCGCCACTACTTGACACTCTCGTCGATTCCGACCTAATTTCAGCAACTCGTGGTCGCGAACCAGTATCTTGTTACCGTCAACAATAGTCTTGTCTGCGACTTCAAAGACAAGGTCGTCATCGCCTATGATTTCCAAGTATCCAAGCACCGTGCCTTGATGGTGCATTTCAACGCAAGTGATGGTTAGCAATGGTGAGAAAGAGAGCCATAAGTGGGAAAAAATAATGTAAGAGATCAAAAAAAAAAAATGCCCGCTCGAGCTCCCAGGTGATCCTGTCGCGCTCGTTCTTGCTGAACTCCGTCTGCAGGTAGTGCATCACCCCGGGGAGGCTGTAATGCCGGTGTGTGTGCGCAGACATGGCCAGATGTGA